>VZTO01003699.1:0-29887 GCA_013400615.1 Syrrhaptes paradoxus
TAGTACTGCAAATATTTCCAGCCACTAAAAGCTAAATAATTACTTTCTTCAATATTAGTTTCTGATATAAGCCTGTATGAAAATGTAATCCTTCTGACTTGCATTTTCTTTTTGCTCTCCTTATGACTGTTTTCTGTGAGAGGACTTTTTTTCTAGAAAAATTTTGGACAAAAGAAAGATTTTAAAAGTAAAGCAATGGATTAAAAGACTGCCACAAACATTTTGAGATTTAGTAAAACTAGAATTCACCTTGTTCTAACTCTGAAAAAAATAATAAAGATAGAAAAATGATAAATTAACTTGTTTGAACTTTTGCCTCCTGGATAGAGGGAGGAGCGTGAGGAATACATCCTCACAGTGTGTAAAACGTATTTGTGAAGTTTAATTCATCCTTTTCCCTTCCCTTCTTGCCTCTTCTGCCAGTCTCTCCCTTTTCTAACAATATTCTGAGCAGCGTATCATTCACTTGTAGAAGCAGGTGACAAGGACCTGCTGTGGGGAGCTGTCACACAGGATTGAGTTTGACAGCCTGGGTCGGGCTAGGGCTGGTTTTGCTGCTGCCTGTGACTGAAGAATTCGTTTTGGGTGGTGTAACCAGAGCGGGCTGTAGCGTGGGAAGAGCTGGGAAACGTGTGCAGACCAAACCCTGGGGCTGTGTGTACAGTTGGGGAAGAGAGGGAGAGCAGATTGGCCTTCACAGAGAAGGGGAACACTAAAAAGCTTGTAAACTGCCCTGTGTGAAGGGAAAAATAATGTAAGAATAGATGTTTTTACCCATTTGTGATCTTCACGGTTGGTGATGCTTCTGATTTATTTCAACTTCCCTTTTCAATTTTTGAAATGAATATATTTGTCATCATACAAGTGAGGAAGTGTCTTGCAGCTCAGAATCCTAAAAATCTCATGGTGAAAACCAACATGGGACATCATTTTATTCTTGACAAACTCCTCAAAGTTCTTTCGTGCCTGCTCAAGTGATCAAAGTCTCTTAGAGAGATATCTTCCCTTATTGTATAGGCTCCCTTCTGCTGTCTGTGATATCAGAATATCTGCTGTCTTGGGCACACAAGTAGAGAATAATGCAATTAATATCGAATGGAGCACAGTGCTTGATGACCTGCTGACACAGAGGATCAGGTTTTGAGAAAGAATATCATGTGGAAAAATACTCCCTATTAAATTTCCCATTGCAGCTCTTTGCCAAATCCTCGTAAGCAGGTCATAACTCCTCTTATTATAAGGATTTCTATCAGAGTAGCCAATCTATGGTTAATTCAGCCTGACTACATCTGCAGGGCAGACACCTGCAGTTAATTGTGGGCATTTTTCCCCTAATGCTATCTAAGTTAAAAACAGAAGTCATATAAAAAAAAAAAAAAAAAGCCTTAGGTTGGTTTCTTTTCATTGTAAGAGTTTTCAGTTGTGTCCAGTTGTCTTATTACTGTTCTTTTTTTAAGCCAATCTTGTAATTTTGCAAATGGTATTTTGTTTGACATATGTAGGTAAATTTCCCATTTTTTGTTTTGCTAGTGTTAGTTCTCATTTTTTTAATTTATTCTATTATAACAAATACTAAATTCAACTATATAAACAAGTTATCCTCAGCATCCCTTTCTATTTTATTTTGTCATATAACTGTATACAAGTTCCAGTGAATTTAATGTCATACAGTTTGGGAATAAATTATTTCTTTGTGTGCTGAGCACATAGAGATCTTTAGGATTGTGTCCTGTGGACAGTCTTTTTGATAGCCACGAATAGAGATACAAAATTATTTCTTAGTTAAGCCTCCGTCTTTACCAATTGATTTTCATTTTCTATGTCATAAATATGGAAAAAAATATTTCTATTTAATGCAGCACTATTTTACAAAAAATATTACAAGTAATTCCAAAATCAAGATTTCTGTTGGCCTCTGTAGTGATCTTCTAAATTGTTGATTGGTTGGCTGGGTGGGTGGTTTGTTTTTCTGTGAGTGTACTTTGACATAATGTCTCTATTCTTAAATGATTTTTTATTTAAAATGTGCATTATGACTATTTTAAAAGTACACATTACATCGTTACTGCTCTTCCCTTTACATAACCATTAGTACTTTACTTGCTTTCCTGTGTTGTTTTTAAAAAAATATGATGCAGATACTTACAAGGTAGATGAAATATTTTTAAGAAGTTTGTCTTTAATCATTTAATTTTAAGATGTCTAGGCTAAGGTGACATCTGGCTTCCTTTGTAGTGCAGGAGGAGAGAGATTCTACTCCAAAAGGTGATTCATCCCACTTTAATTCTCCGTTATCTTTTGTGCACTGACTATAGCAGACTTTAAGTGTCCAGAAGGTTTAGTTTCTTGACCATATTAAAGGTTAAATTTGGGAAAGTATCAAGGTACTCAGAAATATCAAGAAAGATTTTCTCAACAGGTGCTTGAAGTAGCATTTAGAAAAAATTTGAAAAGCAACGTGCTTATGGAGTTTAGGTGATTTCAAACAGAGACAAAAAACTTTGGATTCTTCAGAATCACAATTTTGTTTCCTAAATATTGTGTTAATCCTATCTGAGACGTTAAACCTGGACTTCAGTAGAGACAAAGTGAGGACCAGGCTTATTAACTTCTAAATTTATTTTGAGATTATATCCTAAGTCACTGATATTTTTAACATCGAAATACACATCCAGTACTTTTTTCATTGATTGTGGTGGTGTTGATTAACTGGAAAAGTTTTGTGGAACCCCATCAGAAAGGAATAATTGTTGAAAATTGCTGCACAATGTGTAGTGGGTAGTCACAATGAGCATTTTAGGACAGCAGGTGATTATTTAATTTTGTATGCTTAGAAGAGTTGCCACTCGACACAGGTCTAATCCCAGGATCAAAGACAGTATAGAAGTGCTTGTAAGATTCCTTAAAAATAAGCATAATTTAAAGAGTCATACTAATAGATTACGTATAGAATAAAGAGATTATTTTAATCTAGTACCCCATGTGGCAACCTAAGAATGATTTTCAAGTATTTGATTATGTTTTGCAGTTTTCTGTGTCTTTCCCTCTGTTATCTGTTGCAACAGAAATAAGTCATATTTTATTTCCATTACAGAGCAGAATATTTGGACAGCTATAGTAAAGATGAAATATGGTTGCTATGCTACAGCATAATGGTTAATGAGACAGTGAATATATTACTGTTGTTGACTTAAGCTCAGAGATTCTCATTCCTAGGTCATGGTAACTTCTTATTTGGTAGCTAAATATTTCTGTGGATGCTTCCAAAGTCAAAGGTTAGAGTTTTTCGACCCTTTTGGAAAAGGTGAAGATAAGGTGAAATGGCCAGTTAAAACAGCAAGTAATTAATTGAGTCTCTCTGTTAACAGGAGGAAGGTCAAGTGCACAAAAGTGTAGTGATTACACAGTCTGCATCACAAGTGGCTGAGTCGTTTAACCTCCAAGTGGTTGGACTGCAAGGCTGAGAACCAATTAAATGAGATTTTGCTTCAAAATAGTAGCTATACCTCTGAGTTACTATAGTATTTTGAGGTTTTTCAGAGTTACTTGTCATATAGTTTTGCAGCGCCAATTATTTTTATTGTAGTAAAATATTTTAATTTGAGTTTTCGATTTTCCTCTTTTTTTTTTTTTTTAAATTTTATTTTTTCCTTGCCTCACTTTAGCTACCTGGAATGGGGGGTGGTGAGAAAGAGAGAAGGAACAAGTGTGGATATCCAATTGTTTGCATGTTCTACTTGTTGCATGGCTATATGGCAAAGTGTACAAATTCTTTACTGAAACTTTATGCAGGTGATATATTCAGATTGTTCTTTTTATTTAGATATTGCTCAGAGTTCACCATGAAGTTTCAAGGAAGCATTGTGCAAACAGTTTAAAATTTAATAAAAATTAAAAACTACCTTTCCAACAGTGCATGCTAGCAATCTGTAATTATTATAAAACACTACTTTCGGTAAAAACAAAATGGTTTTTTGGCAGTGAGTGATTTTGCTTTTTAACAAGGGTTTGACTAAGAAATGCTGATGTAATGTGCAGTTAAATTAAGAATTACATGATGTTATTAGAAGTTCAGTTTTCCTCATATTTTTTGTTATATCCTTGTATATATTTTCCACTGGAGCTGCTGAGCAAATCAAGCATCACTGGAACTTATGACTAATCACTTGGTGCAACTGCTGTCTTGAACTACTTATTTTGTAAATTATGATGAAAAATGGTGAATGTTGAAAAAGGTTCACTAAACCGGTATTTACTAGGACTGGAGCCTGCTCCCTCAAATTTAGCCCAGAGGGAATCCAGGAGCAATTGAAGAATGTTTTCAGTTCCTCTCATTATCTGCTTACATTGTCAAAATTACCTATGATTTCTGCATAATATTTCTGTTTGAAAAAATTTCTAATCTCTTTCACTTTCTTTAAAGTTATAACACTGTTCAAAAGTCAAAACTGGTTCAAACATTGCTCCTGACAGTCAAGCAAGGACTCAAACAGGTTTTGTAGGATGGGATACCATTTGGAAAATGCCTTTTTAGGAGTTGAAAGGGAAGAAAGACAAAGGAGAAAATGCAAATAAATTTCCAGTGTTTAAAAAAAAAAGAGAAGGGCCTTAGGAAACATCTTACCTGAGCACAATAATCACATGGTTTATTTCTCATCTTATCAGTTGAAGCTAAAATATGGTTAAAGTCAATCCATTCAGAAATAGGTTTTGTCAGGCAAAGCTGATATGTTTTATCAATAAAATTGCAAAACAATTAGGTAAATATAATTTTGATGAAGGTCATCATATGGTATATTTATTTTTTTTCAAGATTCTTTTTACTACCACGTAATATTGTGATCTGGACACTTGTCTTTTACAGAATTAATGTGGGCCACAATTAGATAGATTATAAACAGGCTCAGTAGAACTGTGAAAATGTAGATATGATTGGAGAGACATCTGCGAGTTGTAATATTGCCAGCAGATTGCTTTGTGATCCGAAGTTAGGTAGTGTTTTTGACAATTGTCTTCATAATCATTGACTAAGCTTGCAAACAATGCAAAGATAGGTAGGGCAGTAAATACTAAGGTGGCCATGTCATTACAGCATAACCCAAATCACATGATTACTGTCCAAAAACATGTTTTACAGAATAGGAAATGCAAGTAGTATCCTTTTGACATCAGCTCCTAGGATGAAAAGGATGAGCATTTTGCCTGAATATACAAAATAAATGGAATATTAAAAAATAGGAAAGAGATTTTGCATTGAGTTGGCATAATAAAACCACTTATTATTAAGTATAGTAGTAATACAAGCTGAATAATACTAGTTTCTCATGTCTGTGTGTCAAGAAGGAAATGGAAATGTTGGAGGAAGTTTGAAGTATGGGCACAAAAGTGGTCCTGGAAATGGAAAAGTAAGAGTATGCTGAGAAGTTAAAGGAGTTCTAGCTGATGAATCCAAGAGAAGTTTGAGAAGAACTGTTATGCTTAAATCTTTCTGCCTGGAGAAGAAATAAGATGTTGAGGGATTTTCTGCCTTGGAGTAGAAGGCATGAAATTGAAATTGAAGTTGGATAAATTCAATTTTGAATGCGGACGCAATTTCCAAATAGCAAGGATAATTAAACTCTGGAGTAATTTCTCTGGATGTTAGTTTCATTGTCACTCGGGATGTTTGAGACATGATATCATAACCTTCTCTAAGAATGCTTTATAACAGAAGTAGGTACTATCCAAAAAAAGTCCAACAAGGAAAAAAAAATAATCTGTGTACTACAGCAGTTAATTAAGGTGATCAATATGATCTCTTCTGGCATCAGAACCTCTGATCTGCACAAACCCAATTTCCTTAGCCGCTGCTGTTACATTACTCTTCTGTTACTATTATTTCGGTGGTCTGTCACTTTTTCCAGTTGTTGGTCTTTCTTGTCCTGGTGGGTCCAAACTGAACACAGATATTGGATGTGGTTACTGGATACATTTAATGCAGTGATTCCATATATTTGGAATTGACAGCAGGAATGACAGAAAAAAAGAATAAAATAACTGTGGTCATTTTTTTCCTCTCTACTGTTATGTTGCCTTAGACCAAGGGCACAAAACTTTTTTTGAGGATCTGCATCTTCCATGTATGATGCAGCCACGTAAAACTCCCTGTTTATCTTATTAAGCAAGACCAGAAAATAGATAACTCCACAGCCGCTCTATTTCATCCTCCTCCAAGCATGGTTAAAAATAAAGCCACCAAAACGGTACTTTGAGGTTCCCAATTCTGTAGATGTATTGATGCCATTTATTCTGGGTGCCATTTACATTTTAGTTACTCCTCTAGCTATTTTCTGGATCTCCCAAAAGCCCCAGAAGGAGATAAAAACCTCACTTTTTATCCTTCCAGCTACTACCTAAACATCTTGCTTCTATCTCATAAAAAGCCATGTGCTAACAGTAATATATATACATATACATAGATACATATTTATAAACAGTGCAAACTTCAGTCACTCTTCGCTGCAACTTTTTAATAAATACTTGCTATTTGTCCTGTTCTAGAAAATTATAAGTACCAAAATTCAGTATAACACAGTATAAGGTCTCTTCTTTTTCTAATGCATGCACACAGAAAATCTGAGTGGTAATTCAAGGGAAAAAAAAATCATATGTTGTAGCATTTATTTAATTGGACTTCACTGTTCAAGTCTAATTTCTTTCTGCTTTTTGTGCTAGCTATTGCGCTAATTGTTGAAAAATATAATTGCTTTTAGTGTGTCTGCTGTGTGTCTGAGCATCAAACATAGTGTTTGATCACCATTCAGGACTGGTAGGTTACATTTTTTTGTTGATTACAGAGAGTGCATGCTCAGTGGGGAGTGGTATCACATGGCATTTGGGGATACATGTTAATACATCCCTCTGGAAAGCAGAAACGAATCAAACATCTTCCTTCACTTATCTTGCTGGGCTCTTAAGTATAGCCTGGAAAGCCTGTAGAGACTTCAGTTTCAAGCTCTTAAGCATGATTTGCTGTGCCCACTTTTGAGAAGAGTATAGTTAGACAACACAGAGAATGAAAGAACGGCCAAATAACACATACAAAAAAGTGGAAATGTCATGAAAATTTAATGATTGATCAAATGTTAATTAGCTTACCAAGTAATTATTTAAAATTGTGCTAAGCTGTATCCACTAGAGTAAATAAATAATACAAATGGTGGAAAGGGAAAATTTTAGGAGCAATATTGTGACTGAAGTACTCAGTAGCTCAATTAGGAAAGGAGAAAGCCTTCAGAGAATTGTCAGCGTTTTTATCTGACAGTCACTTGCTAAACAGTAGATTTTCCTGCTGGCTGTATTGTTCGCCTTTCCTGTCAAACGTTATGTAGTACTGCATCCCACACTGATCGGTACAGGGTCGAACACAAAAGAAGGGATGCTTATAGAAATTTATGTGTGTGTATATCAGATGGTCAGAGGGCTGGAGCNNAGGGTGGTTAGGCGCTGGAACAGGTTGCCCAGAGAAGCTGTGGATGCCCCATCCCTGGAGGGGTTCAAGGCCAGGCTGGATGAGGCTTTGAGCAACCTGAGCTAGTGGAGGGTGTCCCTGCCCATGGCAGGGGGGTTGGAATTCAAAGATCTTTAAGGTCACTTCCAACCCATTCTGTTCTATTCTATGATTCTATTATTATAAATCGGGATTTTTTTTCATATTTGAAGTCAGTGTAGTTTTAAAAACCATTTATATTAATGTTTTGATTATAATTCATGAAAAAGGCAAAGGACTGGTAAGTAGAGGGAGCAGCAGGCTCAGAGTGGCCAATAACATCTGGAATTTTAGGGCAATGATTTTAAAGAGGCGAGCAGAATGCTTTGCTCAAGAGCCACAGTGATTGAACAGGTAAGAGAGGTTAGTTCTGAAGTTTTGGAACTGCAAGTGACCTACAGATGCCTTTAGTCATGCAGCAGTGCAGAGAAGTTTTTCATCCAGACTCATCTCAGCTTTGCTTTTTAAGGAAATGTAATCTTACTGTGCTACCAGTTGACCAGAGATGAGCTCAAAGGTACTGGTCTGTTGTAAGGATGGCTTGGTGAATGTTTTTAGGCATGAAAACTGTAATATAAAGTTCTTGCGATTTCATGTCTAGCAGACTCTACTTGGAGTCTAATACACAGAACCCAAGCATCAGCAGAAAATCAAAACCATTTGTTTCTTCACTGACTGACCTATATATAAGAAGCAAATAAAAAGAAGGTTTTAAATAACATGACAACACTCTACTAAGTTTGCATAGTTAAATAGTTGAAAGTGAAGAATGAAAAAAAGGAGATAAATATAGAAAAAAAAAGACATTTTATGGTGCACATATGTCTACTTTAACCAGTCAAAACTATTGTAAAATAATGTTTCTAGTAATCCTGTCTCTTCATATGCATGCAGGAAGTTGGAGTCTTTGGGCTGGGCGTGCATGTTCAGCTTTGCTTTCTCGTAATACTATGTAATGCCTGATCAGAATCCAATCAATAGAATGAGCCTGTAGGAAAATAACTTGAGGTGAAAACATGGTATTGCATTAAGAAGCTTTCGATACAGCTGAAACTTTCAGAAAATTTTACAACTTTTTTGAACTTCCACAATTCCCTAGGCAAAGTTTACTTAAATTAGTGATAGATATTAATATAATGCAGGGAGATTTTTTTCTTCCAAAGTAAGTGAATGGCATGAATGTTTAAACACAATGTGATATTAAAGTTTGATGACGAATTCAGGTTTTAATACATTAATCTATTTGCAGAGGTACTTACTACAATGGTAGTGGGACATTCTGCTTGGAGTGTATTTTTCACGGTAAAAGGTGTGTTGATTACTGTGCTGTTTGTCATTTTTCAGCATCTGCTTTTCAATGATGGTTTGCAATGAGGATGATTACAGTAGCTTCACGTCAGGGTGGAACATCATGATTAACACCGTATCAGGAAGAACATGGAATCACCTAATGACTTTAAGAGTGTCTATTTCTTTGCAGAATTTCTTTTCATTTTCTTAAAACAACGGGAACATTACTGATTGTATAACCTTATCCCCTGTCTCAGGTCTCCTAGAAACCCTGAACAGAAGATCATTAAACGAGTGATCGCTCTTGAAGGAGACATTATCAAGTAAGTATTTTAAGCCTTAGTCTCTGAATCTTTGTAGGAATAGTGGAGCTTTTCAGTGGATTTGAAATCAGTATCCTAGACAACAAGAACTTTCCAGTGTTTTCTTTCCATCTATTCTTAACAGGAATGTCAGCATTGTACCTGTCTCCTTTTTAATGAGACGAGAAATGCTACACAAAGCTGCTCACTCTCTCATGACAGGTACACGGGTGCAAATAATGCTCGTTTCTTAGAATATCTCTGTCACGTATCAGGGCAGGTAATTGTACAGCATTTTTTCAATAGGGCTGTGATTTTTCTTTTGGAGTGTCCAGCTGGTGTTTCATACTGTGGTTGGCAAATAAAAGTAGGGGGTTTTTAGAGGTCTGTTTTTTTTCTGTTTCTTTCAGATTTTTGGTGTTTTTAAAAATTTATTTTATTTTTGAGACAAGGAACCCGTATAGATGACTGCCTTCACTGCAGTGTATAGGAATCTGTAGGGAATATGGTGGAACTGGTTTGGAGTAAATTATTCTATCAGAAAAAAAAAAAAAANGGTTGGAATTCAAAGATCTTTAAGGTCACTTCCAACCCATTCTGTTCTATTCTATGATTCTATTATTATAAATCGGGATTTTTTTTCATATTTGAAGTCAGTGTAGTTTTAAAAACCATTTATATTAATGTTTTGATTATAATTCATGAAAAAGGCAAAGGACTGGTAAGTAGAGGGAGCAGCAGGCTCAGAGTGGCCAATAACATCTGGAATTTTAGGGCAATGATTTTAAAGAGGCGAGCAGAATGCTTTGCTCAAGAGCCACAGTGATTGAACAGGTAAGAGAGGTTAGTTCTGAAGTTTTGGAACTGCAAGTGACCTACAGATGCCTTTAGTCATGCAGCAGTGCAGAGAAGTTTTTCATCCAGACTCACCTCAGCTTTGCTTTTTAAGGAAATGTAATCTTACTGTGCTACCAGTTGACCAGAGATGAGCTCGAAGGTACTGGTCTGTTGTAAGGATGCCATGGTGAATGTTTTTAGGCATGAAAACTGTAATATAAAGTTCTTGCGATTTCATGTCTAGCAGACTCTACTTGGAGTCTAATACACAGAACCCAAGCATCAGCAGAAAATCAAAACCATTTGTTTCTTCACTGACTGACCTATATATAAGAAGCAAATAAAAAGAAGGTTTTAAATAACATGACAACACTCTACTAAGTTTGCATAGTTAAATAGTTGAAAGTGAAGAATGAAAAAAAGGAGATAAATATAGAAAAAAAAAGACATTTTATGGTGCACATATGTCTACTTTAACCAGTCAAAACTATTGTAAAATAATGTTTCTAGTAATCCTGTCTCTTCATATGCATGCAGGAAGTTGGAGTCTTTGGGCTGGGCATGTAATGCCTGATCAGAATCCAATCAATAGAATGAGCTTGTAGGAAAATAACTTGAGGTGAAAACATGGTATTGCATTAAGAAGCTTTCGATACAGCTGAAACTTTCAGAAAATTTTACAACTTTTTTGAACTTCCACAATTCCCTAGGCAAAGTTTACTTAAATTAGTGATAGATATTAATATAATGCAGGGAGATTTTTTTCTTCCAAAGTAAGTGAATGGCATGAATGTTTAAACACAATGTGATATTAAAGTTTGATGACGAATTCAGGTTTTAATACATTAATCTATTTGCAGAGGTACTTACTACAATGGTAGTGGGACATTCTGCTTGGAGTGTATTTTTCACGGTAAAAGGTGTGTTGATTACTGTGCTGTTTGTCATTTTTCAGCATCTGCTTTTCAATGATGGTTTGCAATGAGGATGATTACAGTAGCTTCACGTCAGGGTGGAACATCATGATTAACACCGTATCAGGAAGAACATGGAGTCACCTAACGACTTTAAGAGTGTCTATTTCTTTGCAGAATTTCTTTTCATTTTCTTAAAACAACGGGAACATTACTGATTGTATAACCTTATCCCCTGTCTCAGGTCTCCTAGAAACCCTGAACAGAAGATCATTAAACGAGTGATCGCTCTTGAAGGAGACATTATCAAGTAAGTATTTTAAGCCTTAGTCTCTGAATCTTTGTAGGAATAGTGCAGCTTTTCAGTGGATTTGAAATCAGTATCCTAGACAACAAGAACTTTCCAGTGTTTTCTTTCCATCTATTCTTAACAGGAATGTCAGCATTGTACCTGTCTCCTTTTTAATGAGACGAGAAATGCTACACAAAGCTGCTCACTCTCTCATGACAGGTACACGGGTGCAAATAATGCTCGTTTCTTAGAATATCTCTGTCACGTATCAGGGCAGGTAATTGTACAGCATTTTTTCAATAGGGCTGTGATTTTTCTTTTGGAGTGTCCAGCTGGTGTTTCATACTGTGGTTGGCAAATAAAAGTAGGGGGTTTTTGGAAGTCTGTTTTTTTTCTGTTTCTTTCAGATTTTTGGTGTTTTNGTAGACTCTAGAGTACTTCAAGACTTGGTTTACTCTGACAGATAGACCTTCCTACTGGGGCTGGTTGGAAATAAATTACTGATAGATGTAAATCAAAAGGTTTTTTGGGAACAGTATTATTTTGATGAAAATACTTGTTTGAAAGGTTTTCTTTTTCCCAGGCTGGGAAGATAAATCCCTAGTTTCCTAAGATACGAATGACACTGGGAGCTCTCAGACAATATGGCAGACTGAGACTCAATTAATTTAGATAATAATTCTTGGTATGGTGTAGTGAATACTGAAGAAGTACTTGACAGCTGCAATTCAAATCAAGGATTTGAGTGTGGTATCAATGAGACCTAGTTAATAGCAGCACTGGTGGGATTTTGGGCACTATGGAATATGTCTGTGTCTTTTTTTTGTTCCCCTCCTGCAGTTGATATAATTTCTGTTTTATTGAAAAATTCCAAATATTCTCATTTTGAGAAATGAAAATAAATTCTGGCACTTCTGTTGAAGCAAAACATCTGAAATAACAGACACTGAGAAGATAATTTGATGTCTAAAAAGTAGACATCTACAGCTAAAACTAGCTATCACCTTAAAGAACTAAATCCATGAAAAGTGTGTGCTACTGAGTGATACCTTTTATAGATCTATGTCCTAAAGAAGGAACTTATTCCTTGCTGTAGTTGATATTAGTGCTGTAATTCATGTAAGTGATAAGACTGATATTCATGATTCAGTATTCCTCGTTCGTTTCTGCAGCAATGTCAAAAGAGAGAGCAGTATAAGGCGACTTAAAGTGTTACTTTTCACTCTTCTGTATTATTAACGTATTTGTCTGAATTTTTGAGACAATTAGTTTTTGATAATACAGAAGATGTTTAATAGCTTAAATTCCAGCTATCAATTATGGGGTGCATCCAAGTGCCTTGAGACTCTGAACTTTTCATTAACTTCTGTGGGTCTTCTTGGCCAAATGGACGAAGGTGTGGGGCACAGTAGTTGTGAGACTGTTGTGCAGCATGCTGGTGAGTGTGTAGGTTAGTGGATCATTCATGGGTACAGAAGACTGTACTATCATCCCCATTTGTCCTCAGTAAAACAAGTTTGATTAATTTATTGATAGACATATTAATCTCGGTAATTCAGATGTGCATTTTTTTCTATTTGAACACATAAAAATTGTCCCAGAGCTTTTACTTTAGCTGTAGAAACTAGTTTTTAGCTAAAGAAGAAATTATTGGACTTTTATAACTTGTTTTTATTGCATATTGTTGTCCCTTAATTATGTATGTGTAGGAAATGTAAGTAATACCTGCTACTTTTCGTAGCACTAGGGTAAAGCAAAATCTTAGATAAGAAGATAAAACAACAAAGCTGGCAAGATTTTTCTAAATTACGTGTTATTTTTGTAATGATACTATAACAAGTATGTGACTAGGATATTTGTGATTGAAGCAGACAGCTGTTAACTGGAAGCATGTATAGGAAACATAAATAGAAGATTTTGACTCCTGTTTGATGACTGAAGACAGTCTTTATTACAAACCAAAAAGAATTGGGTTTGATATCTTAAATTTTATGTCTGTGTACTGTTATGTATTGAATTATTGCTGGTCAGCGTACAGTGATGCTCTGGTCATGGGTCATGTGCAAAAATGTGTCTTGAAAAAGTATGGAAGTCTTCCCTATTGTTCTGACTCTTTTTTGGTATGTGTGAAACGTGATGCAAAACTAATATGTACTGACTTTAGAGGAATATTTGAACATCCTTGTTCCTAACATCAAGTCTTTGAACTAGAGCATATATACCTGTATGCTAAACCCCCCACTTCTTTAAGCCTTTTACTGCTCTGTTGGTTAGAATTAGAATTCCTTCTTGCTGAGAAAACATCCCACCTCACTGCAGAGCAGTTATTTCAGTTCCAGAGTACAGATAAGTTGGAATCATGAGTTAGATATGGTTCTAGCACTTATGGGGCTCTTTGTGGGTACAGTGGTTTTGCAGAGAGGTGGTGCTTACACAGGAAGTTTTGTTGTGTTGGATATTTTATCTGGAATATCAATGCAGTGTACAAGGTCTGTCTGTTGATCTGCAAATTTTACTTGGAGTCATGTGACGGAATTAATTAATACACACTTTCAATAGTGAGTCTTTCAGTCTTCCCTTGTGAAGAAAGATTTGCAAATAATTGTGGGTTGGAAGGTATTTTCACTTCGTGCTCCATGAAATCGGTGATAGGCGATATGGTCTGTGAGTCTGTAGTTACGGTTTCATAGATGAATGAAAACAGCAGAACAGCAGGAAAAAAACTTGGTTTTCAGTTCTTCATTTCTAGAAGCATTGAATATGATAAAAATAGTGATATTTTGAAAGTAATAATAACTTTTGGAAAGGAGTATAGGTGAGAGATCTATCACGAGTCCATTTTGACCTTTCATTTTGTATTTTTCAGGTAGTGAGACATTATGTACTACATAGTACTTCACCTTTTGAAATATGCTTTGAGAGATTGAAACATGCTGCAAACTCACTGAATAAAAATTCTGGCATTTTGATTTTCTATTCTTGTTTCCAGTCCAGTTGGTAGTCCAGGTAAAGTGTTTGGTAGTGTCTTGTAAATCCTCGCAAGCATGTAGTACATGCCATAAACCTATAACAGGTAATTTAATTTCGATAAGCTAGTAGAACTTCATTCTCAAAAGAATTTAAAGAATAGAGAGAAAATCACCATTTAGCCCTTGAGAAATCTGTAGGTCAGCTTGTATGTAGACAGTATTGCAAAGTGTAGCTTCCATAGATCAGGGGTTTTTTTTGTCTTCCATGGAGTAGGAAACCATTACAATAGTTCCTGAAGACTGTTTAAATTATAAATCTTCCAAAGGAGACCTTCTTTTAAAAGTCAATATTATCTAATTTGTTTAAAATTAATGTTGGTATTATAAAATGCTTTGAATAACTTGAAATTAAACTTATTAAAATCCATTTATCTTAAATGGACTAGTGGAAATTCAAAAATCCATATTAATCTATCACAGATGAGTTATGATACGTTTTCAGTAACACAAATAAATGAAGGTTCATGCAAAATAAACCAAAATTGGGATTCAACTAGTACCATTTCAAATTTAGTCTGTCCAGTCACTTGTTGAACTAATTTGTCTTCCTTATGCCTGTCACAGTCACACAGGTCTGCAGGAGCTTGGTGTGCCAATTCTCTTTTTTCATATAATTGTTTTCTTCTGTACCTGATTTAAGGATCTAAACCAAGCTTTGGTAACTTTCAGCTTTGACAAGGTCCATCATTAAATTGTAGAAACTATTGCCACAGAATGTTAGGAAGGACAGAGATATAAAGGGATTGGAAAAGAGTGGAGAATTAATAGAATTAGACAAAGCCCATCAGCAGCTATTAAATGCAGAAATCACAGTATAAATGAATGTACTCCTGTTGTCAAGTTCATGTAAGCTGTTATATTTCTTCCAGTCCGGAATCCCCCTGCTCCGGCAGGGGGATTGGACTGGATGATCTTTCGAGGTCCCTTCCAATCCCTAACATTCTGTGATTCTGTGATTCTGTGATTCAGTCAAAAATCCCATACCACCTTAGAATATAACCAAAATCTGGGCGTTCTGTCCACTTGGAGAGCTCTTTCAGCTTGAAACAAACTGTTCACTACCCCGTGCAGGTTTTTGGTTGATTTTGTTTGCATTTGGGTTTGGGTTTTTTTTGTTGGCTTTGGTTTTGTTTTCTTTTTTCAGAGAGTAGGTGGCATCCAGTATTCCTTCTGTATGGAAAAGAGAACAAGTTTTCTTACTGTTTTGTTGTTTGGGGTTTTTTTTGTTTGNGCCAGTGTTGTGGCACGAGAATATCTCTATACGTAACATCTTCAGGGCAACCACCTGGCAGGAATTACATCCAGGTCATTGTCGTTTATTTTCACGGAAATAATTTTGTGTTCACTAGTGCTGTCATAAGAGTCTTCTTGTTCCCTCTCTGCCCCCAACCCTACATACCCACAAAGACTTCTGGCAACTTTTCTGAGGTACTGGTGATGTGGGACCGTACTGCTTGCAATGGCTCAAAGTGAGAATAGAAAAATGAGATATCCGTAAAACACATCAAAAGGCTGGGAATCACAGCTCATCATCATACAAAGGCTATTCCTGTCTTCCTCAAAGTTCTTTGTTTTTGTCTTTGTCTTCTTTGGGTTGTTAGTGTTGGGGATCCACATTGACAAGAGTGCTGGTGAGATCAACAGCAGTGAGAACTGATTGTACTCTACAGAGGCACAGCACTGTCCTCAGAGACTACAAATTTTAGAACATCTTTCCTTTTGTCTAACTGCAGTCTTCATATTGTTCTGTCTTTGTACTTTATGTATCTAATGGATGTAGTAGCAGTCAAACTACCACTTAGATGAAAAACTCTTTGTCTTCCGAAAGATTTTTGTTTTGGGGCTATTTGCACAGAATGCATATCTCATTTAGTTTATTTTGCACTACTGATTGTTAGGTACTGATGGGATTTTTTTTAAGCCCATTAAAGCTTTTGTTAGGTTCCAGCTATATTGCTTTGCCATGACTCGTCAGCATTGATCGTATCCTTGCAAGTCTCCTAAATAGAGTGGCCATTGATTTTGATTCCACTTCCATATGCAGAGTTCTTGCATGACTGGACTCCATTTCTGTAAATGCAAATTGTGGGAATGGATATTGGTGCAGCATCTTTAAACTATAAAAAAAAAAATCTAATAACCCAGGATGAATATTTTCTGTATCCATAATGAATTTATGAGATTCTATAGATCTTTAGGCCCATTAATGAAGCCTGGATTTTTAAAAGCTGGATTTTTAAAATTTGGCATTCTTCATATTCATTATAAAATATAAAGAAATGTTTTAGCTTTGCATTAGATTTTATGAAATCCTCTTTTTTTTGAGGAAAGAGCATAAAGAGACAGAAAGAATAAGAATGGAAAAACTGAATTTAATGAAAAAATGTACAAATGTGCTATCTTTTGTTTTAAGAAAATAAAGGCAAAATTCTTTTTCACAAAGAAAAAATATGAAAATGCCAAAAATGAAAAGACATAGTTTTCCAGGCTAATTTTTTACTTGTTTTTCCACATAGGAAAGTGTGAGTGTTAATATTATAGCAGTATTTACTCATTGCTCCGTGCAGTAGGGTCTTCATTCCTTTAGTATCCATAATATTTTAAAGTCATATTTTCTTCTTAAGAGTACAGGTAGCAGCAGGAGGATTGCTGAAAGCTTGTGTGTATCAGCAATACCGTTTCTCTGATATTTCAGGTGGTTTCATTTGTCAAAATTCACTCAGTGCAATGGAGTTACAATGTAGACCCAGTGTGACCTCTGGAACTGTTAATATTAGAGGAAAAAAACCCAATGTAATATGATTCTCTCAGACTGTACAGAATTTTCAGTGTTAGCTTATAGAGAAAAGAAGCAACATATCCTATTGCCTCTGAAGTGAGGTTGGATTTGGACAACGCTAATTGACAGTAAAAGATAGACCATCAATAACACTAGTTTTCACAAATTTACTGTTCAGACTAAACCCAAATGTACTGGAAATTGAGTATGCAATTGCAATTTCAGTATGTACTCAGATACTCTCTATTAGTGTGCATCTGAACCAAGACACAAATGACAGCTGCATCTACAGGAAGGGTAAATTTTTATTATTATTTCTTCCTTTTTTTCTTCCTCTTTTTTTTTTTTTGCTCAATTAGAGAAGCAGCACTCTAAAATGCAAAAAGCAGCATCTCTTTTAAGATGGCATCTCTGTGAACACTGCATAGAGTCTCAGTGGTGTTCAAAGGCTGTTTTAATCTGCCAAAGTAATAAACAGTGGGGAAGTTTTTTAAATGCTCTGTAGGCACCTTGGAGTAACATTTCTCATGGCTTTCAATAAATGCCTGTAGTTATGCAGCCCATGGCTGTGGTGAAGTATATTCCAGTATATGCAGAAAGTGTGTCTGCAGGCACTTATTGCCAGCATCAGCTGTAGCTGTGTGAAGTACCATTCCATCTTATGGTAATATATATTATAGAATTAAGAAAAAAGAGGCAGACAAGTGCTTTATGTCATTATCATTGCAAACTACAGGATGGAGAACAGAAATCTGGGAGAGGAATTGGGAAAAGCGCTGTTGAAGTATCACGGACTGTGCTTACCTGTGCACCTGAGAGTGTGTAACTTCTGCTGTTTTGTTCCACCGTTGGTCAATTGTGAAGTTCTCTGCAGTGCAAATATCCAGCAGAGGTGTTGTCACCAGTTCATTTCTGACTGGCTTCCATCTGCTGGACATTGAGTAGAGACCAATGTAAGAATGGATAATACTACTAGTAGGCAGGTCTTTATTTTCTCAAAAGTTATTTTCTAGGATATTGAGATTTTTTTATAGTTTTTAAACACAACCATTGTGAATGGGGCTGTGATACGCACAAATGATGTTTTAGGAAGAAAAAAACCCATTGTGTCATTGATCACACATAGGCTTCTGCATCGAGTTTTGGTCGATAATCTGACACAAGTTCAGCAGAGAGCCCTCAGGCTGTTTAGGGGTTGCAGCACTTGCCCTGTCAGGTGAGGCTGGGGAAATGGGACTTCTTCAGGCTGGAGAAGAGGAGAATTTGAGGTCACCTAACAGCAGGTCCCCTGTACCTATAGGGAGGTTAGCGAGAAGGCAGAGCCAGGCATGGTGGTGAAGTGGGAATAACTTGAAACAAGAGAGGTTCAGACCGGATAGAAGAAGAATTCTCTCAATGAGGATGGTCAGGCTGTGGGGCAGTTGCCAGAGAAGTCTCCATCCTCGGAGGTGTTCAAGACCTGACTGGTAAACCTCTCAACAACCTCACTTGATCATGTAGCTAACCCTGGATTGAGCAGGAGGTTGGACTAGAGCCCTCCTTGAGGACCTTTCCAACCTGAACTGTCCTATGATTCCAAGATATCTAATTTTCAAATGTGTTATGCCACATCTAAAGGAATGTTACCTTTGTTAGAAGCTTAAACAAATGCAGTGTATTCATCCCATTTAAGAGAGAATGTCCTTTGTAGGCATTTTTCTTTAAAGAAAAACATTTGATTTCTGTTTCACTGAAAGCTGATTTGTTTCCAAGACATCACACAGTTAGAAAAGACGTGCATACAAGTGTAATCATCTCGATGGGAAGCTCAATAGGTTGCCTTTATGAAGATTTTTTAAAAAGTAAGCAGCAAGTGAATAAAATACACAAAAAATATAAAAAATCCAATAGTTTCATGCTTTCATGTATTTTAATTTTAACAAATTATTTCCTTTTTGCTTTCTAAGATACAGATATAAATGTCATTGATGGTCTGAAATTTGGTACTGAAATCCATTCTTAGGAATCAGAATAAAGGATGTGTTTAGTAAAAATGAGCAGTTTAGGACTTCATCTTCTCAATGTCTAGATGGTTGCTTAAGTAGTTTCTGGATAGAAGTTGATCTCCTTGTCAACTCTGATGCTCATCTATATGTATCCCATTAAAATCTCAGTATGACAAGAACAAAAGATGGCTGTAGGAGGAAGGAAATAGTCTTAAACCCATTTTATAGAAGAGGAAGTTCACGTGTTTGTCAGCAGCAGATTTTTCTAGATGTACTGGAGGACAAACAAGGTTCAGAACCTGGTAATTCTGTGCACTGTAAATAGAAAGGACAATTTTTATTAGCTTGAGCAATATAAGGATCAGGGATATTGTTGTGTTTGCAAATTGAAGGAAAACATTCTGAACAGAAGAGTCTATTCAGAACAATGTGAATAAATCTTGCTGGCTATTTCATTTTACAGCAGTGCAAAAATCCTCTCTTTATCTTACTTGAATATATTTAGGGTGCTGAACTCAGTCAGTGACATGGTGAAAGAGTTGTATCCACCCACCAGTATTGAGTAGAAAACTGTCTTGTGACTCAGTATGGGGTTGTTTCATTATCTACATCGTTATCCTGGCTTCAGAGTCCTAAGTAATGACTTTCTGTTCATTTCAAATCAAAGTGGTTGGGTAACTGCGAGTGACTGAGTTGGTAGTTTTTAAAGGTATTGCTTTTCTCTGCTCTCCTTCCATCTCGACACACACATGCTCTTCCTTCCTTTCTTCCATCCCTGAGGGCTGGAGAGACTGCTCCCTTGCGATTCATTTAAGCTGGCCACGTGTGTGGTACTACTCCAGTCTAATGAAGAACATTAATTTCCATCTGCACTCATGTGTAGGGAAACAACAGCAGTTGCATCACTTTTGATGCTGTATATGAAAAAAAAAAAGAAAAAAGCATAGCTTACCTCCAAAACGTTCTTCCTAAACACTTGTCTTTCCAATACTTCCCCTTTTGGAGCTGCTGAAGGCAGCTTAAATGAACACCATGTGCTTGGCATTGCGGTGAGCTCGCAGGGACCGCGCGTCTGCTTACCAACTCCGGCAGAAGCACAGGAACTCCTTACAATGCACCGGCACTGCCAGCTGAACACGCTCTCATAGGATCAGTCTCAGCTGGTATGAACCGTTTTAGCTCTTTTGATGTTAAGGGAAATAGGCCAATTATTTCTAAACACAAATTTGGTTAAAACATTTTTTGGGATAAGAACATATGTAAAGTCGACAAAAATGTCACCTCTTCAAAGATTTGTAGCTGATTTTATACATTCCAGATTTTTTCTGTTGAGTGGAGTAATGGATACAGAGTTCTGCATAGGATGAACTGATGCTGCTTTATTTTTTTTTTTAATATAGAAAAATAGTGTAAAGTTTCCTGTTTGCTTCTTTTCCAAATGAGATTTACAGCCTGACAAAGTTCTTTAGTGCCGGTGCATAATTTACAGCATTGCTTGTCAGCCATGAGCAATAACTGCCCATGTTTTAATTTGAAAATTTTGAAATTCTTGAGTTTGCTATTATGTAAAGATTGCAAATATATGTTGGCAGAAATATTAATTGTAAATTGTTCATTTAAAAAAGATTGCCTCCATAGTTTTGTGTTGCAAACTGATCTTGAAATGAGGGTCTGAATAGTTCACGGCAGCAGAACTAATAAGGTTTAAAATTGATCACCCCAGTGGTTATGAGATTCAAATGAGAATAGGAGGGAAAATGACTATTATCTTTTTTCATTATTATAGAACTGACTATTGTTGACATTCTGCTTCTGTGGAGTAAATTGTGTGATGAAACTGTAGTGTATTTTGGGTATAATGGGTAAAAAGTCATTAAGCAGGGTCTCCAGCATCTGTGCATAGGGGAGCCAAAAGTATTTTCTGCTTTACTGTAGTCTGTTGGCAGTGATTACGCAAATAATTTCTGCTTGCTGACCATTATGCCACAAGCTTTTCAATATGCAGCCAAAAATATATTATGATAAACTGTATGTCACGTATTTCTAGAACTTCAGGTATATCCCAGGTAGCAGGTCTAATTGCTAAGTTTCAATTCTGTATATAGAGCAAAAATAAATTAGAATTTAATTTTTTATTATGTCATGAGGGAGAGCAAATGATGAATGCTGAAAAAGATTGCGACAGGATTTGCTATAATGGAAAACCAAAGCATGGTGCCCTCCTAGTAGAGGTGGGAGTCTCATGAGTGATGGACCTTTAAAGGAGATAGAATAGAATAATGGATGAGGAAATCAATGAACAGATTAGCAATAGGTACATACCTAAACCAGAAAGGTGACCTTTAATGGATTTCAGGGGACTGACTTGGTGATTGGCTAAATTAATCACAGTTCCACTGCTAGTGCCACTTTCTGTACAGAAAAACCAAAATTGCCTACATGCAACGTAGTGGAAATGAATGGCATGTATAATTAAAAGTAGCAGTGTCGTGTGTCTACTCAGGAGTATTATGGAACATGTCCTGTCACATTTCCAATATTGTATATGTAGGTAGGATCATATTTAAACGAAAGATTTAGATTTCTAGTAATAAAAGTCATTCTACTGTTTCTAAAGTTTATGCAGTAGTTAAAATTTTAATTAAACAAGTTTTCAAGAATGGGGAATAGAGACTAAGTTCATAAACCAGACAGATATGCTTTGTAAATGAAGAAGAAAGCTAATTAAGTCAAGCATAGCAGCATAATATTAATTTTTAAAAGCACTTCAAGCATATTTGTAGTAAATCTTGCCACAGCTATTGCATTTTTCCTAATGAGTTATTCTACAGTTTAGGTTCAGCATCTACGCTACCAACACTCCATAGCCAGGTAAAAATTGTATCCTTAGGCATTATGCTAAGGTTTATTTCAGCACAGTTAACTATTTGAGCCTAATTTCTTAAAAGGGCAAAAATGACATAAGAAATTTTTAGATACCAGAATATTTTTCACTCCTGTAGGTTTTATTCAGCTGGTGTTAATTCCAGTTTATTTGCAAGGAGACAGACGTTAATTTGGAGCTCTTGCTGGTCTCTATCAAGAGCTCTCTCACATGGGATAGAAGAGGGCTAAATTTTGTCATATTTATGGAAGGCAATTAAGGGAATTAGTGAACTGCCACATTTCCTTCCATAAGAAGATAAAATTCAACTACAGGTTTTTACATTGTCAGGTTTAGACAGAGAAGTTGAAAACACTTTCTGATGTTTGGCTGCAGTGTTGGTGCTTCTATGTCTCCTCAATCTATTTATCTAAAAAAATCTTGAACATTCTGAATTATCTGAGAGATGTGATAAAGCTGTTAGGATGTTGCTTCTTTGGTTGAGTTTCTGTATTTATCTAAAAAAGCTCTAGTTTCCTGACAAATTACTAAGAGACTCCTAATTCTGGTAGTCTTCTGCTGGGAAATATTGATGATGTTTGAACAGGTTCGGTTAGATCAGCTTTAGATATGTTCTTTTGGGATCTCTGCTACACAGAGTCTATACATTTTTGTGCTGGTGCTAAAGTCAATCTGTAAGACTCTCTGTGTAGGTAATTGTATTCTGTTTGCATTATCCTTTGGTGTACAGAACAGATTTTGAGGAATCTTTTAGAAGTATTTACAGATCTATATACACTATCCTTTCATACATGTGAAGATCATTTTGAACGTGCCAACATATGTTGAACATCTCTTTGGCCCACAGTTGTTTTACTAGAGTTTAAGTTGTTTCTGGCAAGTTTCATCTTTTAGCTGCTTAATTCTGTTCTGCTGTACTTAGCTGTTAGATACTGACTTGTTGCCAAAACAAGGTCAAGAGACACTAGAATAGGGTGCCCAAAGAAGCTGTGGATGCCCTATCCCTGGAGGTGTCCAAGGCCAGGCTGGATGAGGCTTTGAGCAACCTGGGCTAGTGGAGGGTTGGAACTCAATGATCTCTGAGGTCCCTTCCATTCTATGATTCTATGATATGATTCTATGGTTAGCATATATTGCTGAAGGGTGTTTTTTCCTTCTTCTCTTAGTGGCTACTTCTTTAGGGGTTGAAAGAAAGTGTTTCCTACTATGAGCACTTTCCATGTTATGTATTCAGTGCTGGAAGAAAATAGTGTAATTCGTATTTCAAAGATTTGAATTCAAGGTCTTCTATAATAAACCATTGAAAGCTGATTGATGAATAAAAAGAGTCTTTCTGTGCAACCTTTGATTTCCCAAGGAAAACTGTAAATTTTACAGGCTGTATAGGTGGGATTCAGTTGAATCATACCTATCTAGTGGCATTTTAGATGTCCTACTTATCCTGTCTGGTCTTACAAGCTACAGTTTCAGAAAGGCATGNGTTGATATTTGAAGAATGGTCAATAATAGAAGAGTATCCCTGATGTCAAGGTACAGGACCAGCTTCCAGTGTAGTTGTCTTGTAGACATTATTTAACATATGATGCTGGGAGAGCTGCTTTGTTCTGGAGAATAAAATTGTATAGAGCACTGGCTGTGACAGTCTGCAGTAAGGACAGAAAGTGACAAGGCTCTGTTTTTGCTAAATTTATAAGCTTTTCTAAATATTTTTTATAGTGTACATGGATTTTCAATTTGAATATCAGATACATGTATGTTTACATATCTAGTAATACAGAATGAGAAAAAAACCCTGCCAAATTTGTCAAGAATCAAGAGGTATNCTTCTCTTAGTGGCTACTTCTTTAGGGGTTGAAATAAAGTGTTTCCTACTATGAGCACTTTCCATGTTATGTATTCAGTGCTGGAAGAAAACAGTGTAATTCGTATTTCAAAGATTGGAATCCAAGGTCTTCTATAATAAACCATTGAAAGTTGATTGATGAATAAAAACAGTCTTTCTGTGCAACCTTTGATTTTCAAAGGAAAACTGTAAATTTTACAGGCTGTATAGGTGGGATTCAGTTGAATCATACCTATCTAGTGGCATTTTAGATGTCCTACTTATCCTGTCTGGTCTTATAAGCTATGGTTTCAGAAAGGCATGGTTCTCTTGAACATTGTGTTATAGCTGCCCTTGTCATGAGGATGTCTCAGTAGACTACCTAAAATAGCACCAGTCACTTATGTGTAGGCACACGAGTCACTCTTCATAACAAATTAGATAGTTCATGAGAAGCAATTAAAAATATCATGCTGAAGTTTTGGCAAGCATCCAGAAATCTTGTGGGGTTTAAATCTTTAAGTCATGTACTGTACAGAAATTGTTCTTTGAATTTTCTTATATCTAGCTAGCTTATGGATGGTGTACATCTTTGGAGTGTAAGGAGTGCCCCCTTGACAGCAATGAGTGAAAGTTATTTGTATTTGAATAATTCCTTGTCTCCCAAGTGTCCTCACTGGTTGATATTTGAAGAATGGTCAATAATAGAAGAGTATCCCTGATGTCAAGGTACAGGACCAGCTTCCAGTGTAGTTGTCTTGTAGACATTATTTAACATATGATGCTGGGAGAGCTGCTTTGTTCTGGAGAATAAAATTGTATAGAGCACTGGCTGTGACAGTCTGCAGTAAGGACAGAAAGTGACAAGGCTCTGTTTTTGCTAAATTTATAAGCTTTTCTAAATATTTTTTATAGTGTACATGGATTTTCAATTTGAATATCAGATACATGTATGTTTACATATCTAGTAATACAGAATGAGAAAAAAACCCTGCCAAATTTGTCAAGAATCAAGAGGTATAAGATAGGTCTGCTAGGAACAGAACTGAAAAATAGATTGAAATGAATTGTGATTCAGCTTTTCAAACATGGATTCTGGGTTGTCACTTTGCAGCCAACAGAATCTTTCAGTCTAAATATAAATTAAGTGTATAATATATGCTTAAACACACTGACTTTAATTACAAGAAATTCAAAACATCCGTTACTCACTGGAGCCAAATTCTGCTTAGATTAAATAGAACCAGATTGGAGGAATAAAATTCATCTCTCTTAAAACAAGGAAGGATTGCTGAGCTCTTGTTCTGAAGTACCTGAAACTCTCCATCTGACAATCACAGCGGTGCCAATAAATGCAAATTTGAAAACAAATTAAGTTGAACAACTTAAATTGTTTTGCTTTCTCTCTTGTTGGCCTTTGTTTGGTAAAGTTATACAACATTTATATTGTCATGAACACGACATGTCTGAAAACAGGATTTGCATTCTTGTAGATTTGCAGGAAGAATGAAATGTTTCACTTATTCTGAAAATGAGAAAATTGCCAGAAATTGCCCCTCAAACTCAGATTAAATTGAACACAGCTATTTTAATTTCAGTTTTGACCTCAATTTTAAAGTATTGCACAGATACAAGTGTGATATGCTGCAAGAGTAATTTCTGATGTCAGACATGTAAACATCATCAGTTGTGATCACCCGGCAAGGTTCTGTGAAGAGAGATTGTTGGATAGGTCAGTAGTTGAGAAGTAATCAGAATCATTAGTCATGTTTATTCCCTGTCAGCTTTTCAGATACCGTAATTAAGTGAGGTATAAAGATCTTAGTACTGAACGGAGTCTCTAGTCCCCAATGGAAGATGCAATAGAGCATAAATCTTGAATTCCAAAATAAAACCTGGGGTTCAAATTGGAGCTTCACAAAAGAAATCATGTTGGCAAAAACAGAATGGAATTCCGGTTTCACACAGATATATCTCCACTCCATCTCAGCCATCTTCTGAGTATACTCGTTTTTGGATATTTAAAATAAAATGAGTCTCAATTTCAGACCAAATCACCATCAGTCGCTTTTGATGTTGTTTTAAAGGTTTCTTTAAGTCTCAACTGCGTGAGTCACTAAACCACACTCACATCAGCATAATATCCGAATCCCATTGCTATCATATTGTTGGCGACAGCAGATCAAGGGTAAATTTAAACCCAGCTGATTTCAGACACACTGAGTCCGGTTAATGACCGCATGATCGTCAAGCTCTGTCTGGCTCTGCTTTAACCCAGACATTCACACTATCAGAAGGAAAAAGGGGACCCATCACCAAAAATTTAAAAAAGCCAAATCTATGTAGACATAAATAGTGGGAAATTATTGTTAAATTGCAATATTTAACGTGCATTAAAGTGAGTGTGAATTCCTGAGAACACTGGCTGATAGAAAATTAGAAAAGTCCTTGTTAAGTCCCCTTGTGTTTTGTAATTTTCTCCAAGCTTTTTTAATAGTAACAATCACACTGATTTTCAATGAACACATGTTGTAGTTTGGTTTTTTTTTCAAATTTTCAATCTTTCAGTGTATTTCTGATCACCTGATCAGGATTTTTATAACAAGTAATCTGACCCACAAAGTTCTGAAAGCAGGTGAGCTGTCTAATATTGCAGAAGACAGTTTCTCCCCATTTCAGCAAACAAAAAAATTAACTCTTCCCTTTATTTGTTGGTTCTGAAAACACCTAACGAAACTCTTTCAAGCTCTTCAGTGCCACTGTCATCAATATCTTCTCTGGAAAGAATCTCCACAAAACTAAAAATGATGCGAAGCCAAGGAGCATAACATTTCTAAGGATGTCACTCAGTGCTGTTAATATTTATATTAACAAAAAACTTATCAGAAATCTCTGACATCAACGGAAATCTTTCTGTTGTGTTGAGTGAATTTTGTATCAGTTTTCAGTAAGCACCGGAATTTCTGAATGACATTTACTGAATCGGGACCTGAATGGGAGGTGTCATTGGCCAAGCTTTTGTAGGTTATTTGATCAAGACATGTCACAGATTTGAAAAATCTCACTTTTGGCTTTTAAAAATTATGGTCCAGTTATCTTAAAAATGATGACGCATTTTATACTGACATCAGGCTATTCCAAGACACACAAAATTAAGAAAGTAGTACATCCAATCAGTAAAATTTAAGTCAAAAAACCTGTGCTACTGTCGCCTCAGTCCTGTTGCAAACACAGTTTCTTCTCTACTCCCAGGAACGGTACTTGTAATTTTGTCCTTGTGAAAATGGAAAAACTCAACAACAATGACAGTATGAGGGACGGAAAGCCTAACATCTCCACAACTCACTGAAAATAATAGGTGCAGATGTCATTTTTCTGCTCTTCTTTGGAAGAGTCTCTGGAGATTTGTCACAGTATGAAGGATCTCCACAACCACTATATTAGGTCTTTTGGGCAATGCCTGTAGCAGAAGCAACAGCGAGTACAATTTTGTCTTGAGTCTTGACAACATACTTTGATTTATATAAATGTTACGAAAGAGTAGTTTCAGGATTTTGGTATGTTGCTGAGTATATGATTGTATAATATACGGTTAATATATCTGTAAATAATTCACACATCTAATTAATCATTCGTAATTCGAACACCTTCTATTTTCTGTGGTCATTGCTTTGAAAAAATATTGAACAGTAATGTTGAAAACCCCAGTAGCAAATCTGCAGATACATCAGTGACTCTTCCGATCCAACATTCAAGCTAAGTAATTTTTTTACGTGTCTTGTCTGTTTCATTACAGTGGAACAGCACAAAAAGAAATGAAACCAGAGATTTCTAGAGTTTCTATCCTGAAGGAAGTGTATGTTAAGTAGTTGATTTACGTTTATTTCACTTCATTTATAGCTATGGGTTTTTTTTCTGAGATTTATACTGCATTGTACTGGGAGATAAAATATATGTTTAAGAGCCTGGTAGTTACATCTGTCTGAGATTGCTCTTTCATCAGTGTTTACCAACTTCTAGAAATTAATTAATGTTATATTAATGTAATTTGCCATAACCTATGACAATAAATATAAAACCACATTTGACCAAATGTACTGAAAGTTTTCAGTTCCATACAACTCTCAACCACCTGTATCCTGTTAAGAACGAAACAATCAGTCTTACTTTGTATGACTCTGATATATTCCATTTATTTGTCGGCATAATCAACGTAAATCAGTCTTCCCAGATGTAAGTTCAATAGGAAACTACCAATCTGTATGTGATTTCATGCATTATTTGTCTAAATGAAAGATCCAGATGCAAGATTTTGCACTGGGAGCATTGAGTAGATTTGATCCCCAAACTAGGGGACTTGTCAGTAAGCTGATGAACGTGTGACACTGACATCTGTATAAGACAGAGCTTTTTTCCTTGCAGTGCATATATATTATCATCCATCCTCTTGGAATTGGAGATGCTAAATTCAATAGAATCCAAAGAAATTGGTATTCAAAACAAAACAAAGTATAATAGTATATGACAATACAAAAAGTAGGAACATAATAATTTTTTTCCCAGTCAGTAGCATGGAATTGGGCAAAACTCTTCTCCAAGGAACCTCCGTAAATAATGTCCAGTCAAAGAATCCAGCTTCTCTTGAAACAAACAAATAAAAATTCATTGTAGACGATGTCTTTCCTGTACTGATGCATCAATATAGGTAGTCTGTCAGAGGTGATAAGGTAGTTTGTCTTGTGCTTTTTACTTCACAGGGAGGCATCGTTCTTGTCATCACATTTGTCCTGAAAATTGCAAGGCATAGGATAATTGGCCAGGAGCTGTTATGAAAGAACAGAGATTGGAGTGGGGAGAATTTATGCAACATAAAGTAAAGAGGAAGCAGGAATATGATAGTTTTACAGAAACTAAATTTAATTACTTAACAGAAACAGCGTCCAGCAGGTTATTATTCTGTTCAGTACAGAGATGGAGAAGCCTCAGCAAGAACAGCAGGTTGATTTTTGAGTGTACCTAAAAGGTGGACTCAAAGTGGATAGATAAGGGAAGACTGAAAGAACAGGAACATTTAGAAAATATAAGATTAATAGAGGAGATCTGATAACAATTTTCAATAAGTAAAAGTTTGCTACATGATTGTTTTGATTAACTGATCCCCATAGCTTTAGAAGACATAGGAGATTAGAAGGAGTGGTGGGATTAAACTGGTAAGAGTTATGCATTAAATATTAGGAATAATTTGATAACTAAATGATTGTTATGTTCTACAGATTGTTTTATGCAAGGAAGTTATGGTATTTCTGCCCCTCGAAAATTGTAATAACAGGTTAAAAAAGCTTTTGAAGAGATGGTTAAATTTCATCAGACTTTTGTTTGCTACATTAAGCATGAATGCCCATAGTACAGATATTTAATGTGAAGAGATTAGTCCCTTCCTATGGCATTTTTGGGTGAGAAAACAAGATCAGATTTGTTTATGACTTTATTTGCAAGATGACTTGACCTAAAAATTCTTCTCTACTAGGAGGAAACTCATGACTTAGAGCTCTGGAAATGCACACAGGGTTAGAATAGAAATGGTGTCTAATTTAAGTAGCGTATATATACCATAACACACCCCTTGTCTTTGCTTCTGCCCAGCTCATGCTGTTCCTCCTTTCTAGCCTCTGCATACTTGATTTTCCTTTGCAAGGGAAGAAGGGAAGGAAAGGCTAGGATGTGCTTATGGGTCTGACACTGACATAGGACTAGGATGGACCAGGGGTGATCTGGAAGCCAGGAAGTGTTCTTGAGGCTTACAGTTTGGCAATAGGCTGAATTTCCAAATTTTGTTAGACTAATGGGCTAGTTAGAAGCCCAGAACTTAAAAGACTATGTACTATGTTCAGAGGAAACTGAAACTTCGAGATACAGTTATAAGCACCCGTAGTAAGGTAATAAAGTGAAAACGGAAGGCTCAGGTGTAAGGTAATTTCTTTCCACAATCACAGCCTTTCAAAATATCGTGTTTTTCAGGTAATTTTCATCAGTTTTCAGTGATTGCAGTTGGCAATGCGGAGATAGCCATTGAAAGAGGGTCTACATATAATCTGGGGAAGCAAGTTACTAACTTAAATTCTAATACCCCTTATTCATTTTGTCCTCAAAACACATGGAGATTTTGTTGTATAAATTATATGTATATACACAGAGACATACGTTCAGCAAGTATAAAATATATTA
>VZTO01003701.1:0-48894 GCA_013400615.1 Syrrhaptes paradoxus
CTAACATTCTGTGATTCTTGGATTCTGTGATCCTAAATCCTCACTGAATCAGCTGAGAAAATCCTTTTCCCTTTCACTTGTTTCAGAGTCATAGAATTAATTTTTAATTCTGTTATCACTGGATTTTCAGAATTTATTGCAGTGGAATATTCTCATTTACCATTTATAACTGCTGCATTTCCAATTTTAAATGTCTACCTTAATTTATGATCTGGTAAACCAACTTTGCTGTTGCTTTTAATGCAAAGAGGATCTGGCCCTTCATAAACAATTAGCTTAATTCTCCATTCATTCACGTTTGTCACTCTTACTAAAATAGTTTGCAAGCAACGTAGGCTGCACTAAAAGGGAAAGTCTGGAATCTATGTAGCACTCACCAGAGTAGGAAGATGCTTGTCTTCACTGCTGGTGTAACAATGAAATGGTGCAGGTGCCATTTTTTAACTTCAGAAATTAATAATTTAAATAACATTTAAACACCTTCAAGAGAAACGGGTGATTTTGATCACAATGGACAAAACTGCGATTTTATCGTGTTTTTCCTCTGTTATTTCACTAACAGTAATTTATTCAGATTAACATGATAGTTCTCAGTATATTTTTCCTACTTAAAAGGTCTGTATGTTTCTGTTTTGATTTTCTGGGCTAGATTTGAGTGAGGTTTGACCAACCACTGCATTTTTTACATCCCTTGGAAAACCAGTGTGTCCTTGGGCCTTTTTTCAGTTACGTGGCAGTTTTCGTGGTAGTTTTCTGTAATCTGTGTTGGCATTAGCAAAGGACATCCTTATGTCCCTGGCTCTCTTGGCTTGAATACATGCTGATGATTAGCTTTCTATCCAGAAGTAAACTTAATGGTTCAGTACACATCCAGTTAATAGCAGCTTAACTCTTATTCCCTAGATCTTCCTCTGTTGCCTGTTGTTGAAAGCTCTTGCTGGTTTTTAACACATTAAGTTGGTACTTGGATGAAGTACATCAGGTCTTCATGTACATGGCAATGTTTTGCACATACGAGTTTTCAGAGGTGCTGTACTGGTGTGTTTCTTTCTGTGGCATGTTCTGTTCCATGCAATTAGACATGGATCAGTTCTGGTTGATTTATATGCTCAGCAGCAGTTTATAACTGTGAGACAGTTTATCCCAAAGTTGGAATATCTGTTGAATTTTCAGGGAGATTTAAGGAAGTTGAATATTTGTCTCTAAAGGACCTTAAAGTAGCAAAAGAGTGTATTAAAATTATGTACATTTTGAATTAATCATTTCTATTTGGAGGGGCATTTTAAAAAATCCTTTCAGGACCCTTAGTTGCAGAAGAGAGTATTAACTGTGGCTGAAACTGTCGTACGTGTGTGTTAGTGTTAGCTAAAGATGACCTGATGTTAACGTGGAGATGTGAATAATGCAGGAAATCTCAGGTACAAAATTATTTCATGTTCAAGTTCTTAATTTCCTTGTAAAAGATGGCTGCTTTGCTGCAAAAAAAAAAAAAANCAAAAGATGGCTGCTTTGTCTGCTGCAAAAAAAATGGCAAGGTGACAGTGTGTGTTTGGACTTGCTCACCCTCTCTCTGAGAATGTAGAGAGAGAGGAGTAAGCAAGCTTCACACAGTTGCACCAGGTCAGTCCACGAGCATGAACCAAGGACACTGAAATGTCTCAGATAACTCAGAACTGAGTGAAATGTATGTCAGGTTGCATTTCATGGTCAACATAATTCATTGGTCATTCATTTAATCTGTTATTTTCTGCTCTTTCTGTTCTCTCTCTGTAGGCTTTGCATGGCACGAGGGGCAATATCGCTATTAGTAGCGTAGCAGAAGAAAATTCTACAGGCTAAAAAGTTGTTTGTTGTCAAAAGACCCAGCATCAATTACTATGACAAATAAAACATGGGCTGAGAAGGAATTGCAGTTTCCCTCACACATAAATGATTCTATTGTAATTCAGCCATCCCATCTGTTAGAGCAAAATTGAAAGTTTGCAATAGAGCATATGTGACTCGAGAAGTGTGTTTCTCCTTTAACGTGCCCGAGTGTTAGAAAAACAATCATCTTATGGTGGAGTTGTCATAGTAACTCCCAGGTTGTTTTTAAAATAAAATGTATTATATGAAAATTATTAGGTGATATCACAGTTTTCCAAATTAATTATTTTGGAAAATATCTATCATTTCAGGATACTGTGAGGATTCTCCAGCAGCTTTAATTGTCCAGTGAGTAATGTTTCAACTAAGTGCTGGGAATTCCTTTCAGCAGCCGTTCATCTGTGTGATAAGTCCAGAATCACCCTGTATGTTGTAGCGCCGTTACATGTTGTACCTCAAACTTTGATTTCATTCACTATCTCAGAACATCATTCATTCAGTGCTAGGGAACATAGCAGTTAAGTGTCTGTTCCAATCTCAAATCTGCTGGAATTTGTTTTTTCCTTTTTGCATAATTTCTGTTACGGCTGTTGGATTCCTCAATCATAACACCAGAATACATAACCTAGAGAAAACAAAAGCAGAAAAGTAATGCAAATTTGTTGTGGTTTTTTTGTTTCCTACTGTGTTTGATGTGTTTGGGGTTTTTTAATTACTCCTTCATTTTAGAGTTCAGACTTAAGGTATAGTACTACATAAAACAGTAATTAAAAATAGGAATTCAGTTATTCTACATCCTTGACATGAAACACTGAGACCTGAACTAATGTATTTCAAATACATTCTTCTTCTGTCATGTTCCTTATATTTTTGCTTGCATGCCAGTTGCTCTTCTTCATATTTATTTTATTTTCCTAAAGTCTTTTGATGCAAGCTGCTGGTCAGATTTGCTTGGAAGAAACATACTGTGTGGAAATTTCCCCAATAAATATTTTGTCCACTTAGAGGTGTGCACCAAATTATTTTTGGATAGCTGGTTTTCTACAGAGTTAAATAATGCGAAACGTGTAAGTCTGGGCTGATTTAGTGCCAGTGTAAGGTACTTTGTGTAGTTTAGTCTGGATGTGCTTGTCCTTCCTGCTGTCCTTACAGGAACAGGAAATTCTTAGTTGCTTCAATTAGATGTCTAAAACCAGGTGAGATGTACCCAGTCCCTTGCATTTTAGTTTAATGTGTCTTTAGAACAGGAATAATACTTGGGTGTGTTTCAGAAGTGATGGGGAACCAAATCTATCAAAGTTTGTGCTATAGCTGGACCAGCTGTGGAGTTAGGCATAAGTGTGATACCCTAAGTTTTCCCTTAGTGTGTTAACAGAGCATTTCTAAAACCAATAAACATTTGATAGGTATAGATTGTCAAGATCTTTTGACTTAAACCTCTTAATTTTTTTTATATTAGTATCCTGCCAAATCTTTTAGTTTTCTTCTCTCTACTTTCTGTAGACTTTAAAACTATTGCCTAGGGGCTTTTCAAGCGAAACAGACTTTTTAAAATAAAATACCAGCAAAAAGGGTAAATTTTGGCATTAAATTAAAAGACAATGAATCACTTTTTTTTTTTGCTGCTGAATTAATTATCATCAAAGGTTTCATTAACAGCAGATTTCTTATCAGCAAAGTCAACAACAGAATTGGAAACTGGACAATTTTTTTCCATTATCAAAAAGAAAACATTCTATGGCCCCTTTTTTCTCACTTCTTCCTTTCTAGGAGACTGACTACAGCATGCAGAGTGGGATTCAAAAGTCCTCAAATCTCTTCCTTCCTTCTTTGCTTTAACTGGAGTTGGAAAATGTGATATCAAAATACAATATGAATGTTAGTCTGATTCTGTCTGTAAATCAGGTGCTGTACATCATTACTACAGACACACTGAGTTTAGGATGGTGTGTCTATCTTAAATATATTTTTTTTTTACGAATTATCCAACAATTATCCTTCTTTCTGCTAAGGTTTCCTTGATGTTTAGGTTAAATTATTTTAAATAACCTTGTTTGGCTGAGTTCAAAACATTTGCGTGCTTAAATTTGAGCTCAGCTTATCTTTACTTTTGGGCTGTTCAGTGTTTTAGCCATTTAATGGAAAAAACCAAAACAAAACAAAACACCACCAAAAAAACCGTACCACCATAACCTCTGCTTCTGTTACGAGTTTCTATTATCTCCCTTCTTGGGTTCATTTTGAAGACCAGAACTTTTGTACAAGTTATGAGAGTGAGTTACAATCTTCTGTCAGGTCTGAATTGCAGCGTAGCTGTGTGTTGCTGATACTACCAGGTGTAAGCAGAGAAACATCAGATAGATTGAGGAAAAAGAGCAACAGTCGTGTTTTATTTTTCTGATTTTTGTTAAATGTGGGAACAAGTACCTATTGAAGATGTTGGAATATAGGTAGTTTAGGAGATCAGTCTTCATAGAATAACATTTTTTCCCCTGTCACGATAACTGCCACGATGTGATCTGTGGTGCAGATTTAGATATATCCAGCGATGTATTTTGGGGTTTGTTCTCTTTTCAAAAGGGGATTCAGTGGTTGTAGTAAGGAGAGATGTTTGCTTTGCACAGAGGGGCAGTGCTAGTGTAGGGTACTTTGGAAAGGGGGTACCTTCTGATATTTAACTGATTCATTTGATTTAATTTCATACTTAGAGATAAGCTGGCAGCATTCATTACACAACTCCGGGGTACACAAACAGTAAGATGGGCTGGAGCTGCTGCCTTATTCATTGCACAGGGACTGATGGGAAGGGGTCTGCAAGGTTTGTGGGCTATAATTATCCCTAGTAATTTAAGAATCCATTTACCTTCTGCGGATGGAGACACAGTTTAATCAAATCCAGTGGTAAATCAGCCTTTATTAGGCACGTTCTGTAGGCTATTATGTAGGTGTTAATGTTCCAAATGCTTCTGTATTAAAATTCTTCCCAGGTGAACAGGCACAGGTTTCAACTGTATAAAAGAATTTTGCAGTAATGACCAACAAATTGTGGGTTTTTTTTTTTCTTTAGGAATTGTACAACTTTGAACAAAGACTCTTGTTACTTATAATCCAAGGTTATGATTTTCACATACTGTGGTCACTGTGAAAACCAAGTGACTATATTTGAAAATTAGTAGCTGCAGACTCATTTGGTCAATGACTAACAAAAACTTTTAAAAAAGAGAATTTGCAGCTATGTATTTTTTTTCTTAGGATGGCAGTTTCCAGATTTGACCTTAATTGCTTATTTAAATGAAAGGATGCAACCTCAGGTGCCTTTGTAGATCTTTGGCTGTGTGAGTTTCAAGTCCCTTTCCATTTGTCTGTACTGAGCTCTAGGTTTAGAAACCTCTGCATTAGTGTTATAATTCTCTTTGGGATTCAAAATAGAAATACTTCATGGGATTTCTCTTCATTATTGTTAATGGTACAGCAAACATATTGGCCATATTGCACTTGCAAGGTAGCTCAGCTTCCTTACAGGACCTCTGTAACAGCTCAGAGTTCAGTCTGGATGTTCCAGTTCCCAAGCCACTTTCCTAATAACCGGACTTCTGCTGTCCAGTTTTGGAGGAGCATAGAGCTACAACTAGGTCTGGTTTTATGCTGTATTTTGGATGATAAAAATTAGCAACTAGGCTTTTTTTTAAAGACTATTTTCTGAAGTTACTTGAACAAGCTGCATTTACTTGTTAACTGGGGGTGAGGGTCATGTTTGCCAGGGAAAAGCATGAAATAATTTTAGCAGCTGTTCTAATTCTGCAGAATTTTACAGTGACATTAAGTACTTTTTTCAGATGAGCTTAGATTTTTGCTCTCTTACCACTGACTGTTAGGTGTTTAAGAGTAATAAGGCAGCTAGCCCTGGCTTCTGTGAAATTTATGAGCGCTGTATCTATAGATACTGTTCTGGAGAAGAGGATGCCTACAGTTAGGAGTGTGAAAGTTAGGACTTTGTTCCACCCTTGTATGGAATTGGAGAAGGTTTCTTTATAAGGGCTGGAGGCTCTGCCAGTCCCTGTGCGTCTTTCACACGGCATGGGACCCTTAGCCCTAGGAGGGTGAATGACAGTACATTCCCAAAATTATAAATTCTGCCAGAGCCTTAGTTTCCTTGCAAATTATTCAGTCTTTGAAGACAGGATTTTACCTATTTACATGAATAGTAAATCTGGCCTGAAGTATATCAGGTTGCATGTACTGCGGACTTGTGTGTTCAGAGACTCAAAACAGTATTTAATGTGCTCTCTGAGCCTCTGGTTGTAGTGAAGACACATGTTCAGCAGGTCAGAGGAACTGGGTTGAACTATTTGTAGCTCACTGGACACAAAAGACGTGGAAGGTTATAAATGGCAGCCCGCAATTACTATAATAAATGTGATCACACCCAGAGAAAAAAAATGAAATTAAGAATAACAGGTTTGAGAGGTCCATCTAATTTTCATATGATATATTTTAAATTAAATTATGAGTGCAATATGAGCGGGATTTCTTCTCAAAAGCTAAAGGCTAACCATCAATGCTGGTAGATTTATCTGTTACACACTGTCTGCCATCTAGATGTATGGTAATTGTGAGGTTGGCTTACTCTTTAAATCTTGAGAAAATAATAGAAATGGAAATAATGGCAGCTGGCCTTTTTGTTCCGAAGGATTAAAAAGAAAAGGAAAAAGCAAACATTCAATGATGCTGATCGCTGCTTGCAGAAAGCAGCATCTAATTTCCATTTATATGTCCCTCAGAGGGATAATGTTTTCAAGCTTCACCATATAAAAAGAGTCAAAATAGTTTCTCAGTTAATAAGTACCACTACTAGGTTTCTTGTGAAAAAAATGAGAGCTTTTAACATCCCTAATCTGGTGTCCTGCCAGAGTTTGCCCAGGGAGGGGAGCAGCAGCACATTTGATGTTGCAACTTGAAAGGCAGATGGTCGCGTGTCCCCGGCGTTCTGAGGCAGTGTATGCGGGCAATAAGGTGCAAAATGTACACGGCTGGTTAATAAATACTTCACTCCTGCCAGTCGTGAAATAAAGGAGCAGGGATGTTTTAGTCACGTCTTTCTTTCCTTTATTTAATGCTGATGCTGCCAGTGCTAGTCCGAAGAGAAATGGCAGGTATTTCCTAGACTGAGGGGTCAGCCTTTGTGTGTTATTATCTGTAAGTCAATCAGTGATTTGGTGTAAGAAACAGTTTATTTCAGAAATAGATATTGGAATTAATATCTTTGTTCCATATGTTTATTTAAATTACCAACTTGTGAGTAGTTCAGTTCAGTTTTGTTGTTTAGAAGTAAATGGACAGTGTGGATATCCTCCCTTGTCCTGAATGAAGGAAACATTTCCTGATCTTCATTATTGGCAGCTACAGGCACCTGTTAACACTGGCAATAGCATTAAAGAGTGTCAAAGAAGAGGGCTATGGATATCATGAAGTAAGGACAGTGAAATTGAGTGTAGTTCTTTCTGACATGCTAACACAGGTTTTAAGCTGTGAATCTTAAAGTTCCTAAAAGATAATAATAAACAAAACACTTAAGTCAAATAGCCAGCCATCACAATTATAAAAAAACTAGANGGTGTCCTGCCAGAGTTTGCCCAGGGAGGGGAGCAGCAGCACATTTGATGTTGCAACTTGAAAGGCAGATGGTCGCGTGTCCCCGGCGTTCTGAGGCAGTGTATGCGGGCAATAAGGTGCAAAATGTACACGGCTGGTTAATAAATACTTCACTCCTGCCAGTCGTGAAATAAAGGAGCAGGGATGTTTTAGTCACGTCTTTCTTTCCTTTATTTAATGCTGATGCTGCCAGTGATAGTCCGAAGAGAAATGGCAGGTATTTCCTAGACTGAGGGGTCAGCCTTTGTGTGTTATTATCTGTAAGTCAATCAGTGATTTGGTGTAAGAAACAGTTTATTTCAGAAATAGATATTGGAATTAATATCTTTGTTTCATATGTTTATTTAAATTACCAACTTGTGAGTAGTTCAGTTCAGTTTTGTTGTTTAGAAGTAAATGGACAGTGTGGATATCCTCCCTTGTCCTGAATGAAGGAAACGTTTCCTGATCTTCATTATTGCCAGCTACAGGCACCAGCTAACACTGGCAATAGCATTAAAGAGTGTCAAAGAAGAGGGCTATGGATATCATGAAGTAAGGACAGTGAAATTGAGTGTAGTTCTTTCTGACATGCTAACACAGGTTTTAAGCTGTGAATCTTAAAGTTCCTAAAAGATAATAATAAACAAAACACTTAAGTCAAATAGCCAGCCATCACAATTATAATAAAACTAGATTTATCAGCTGCTAGCCTGTAAATAAAAAACACATTTGGTGGACAGTACCAGTTTTTCAGAAGTGTAATACAGGAAGACTCTTCCACTAAATTATCATCAAAATTTAAATAGTCCATCAAATAACTTGCAGGTCATAACTGATGTATGACCATATTGCAGTGGATCCATTTATTCTACAGAGGTCCAGGTGTCTATGCCCACGAGCTCCTACCATCTCACCATAGGATAGTCTCGTCATTATATGATTCCACATACAACCTGCAAAGGTATGCCAAAATATGCATCAGGACCATAAAGGAGAAAAAGGTGTATTCCCTGAAAACATTAGTATACTCAAGAGAAAAAAATGAGCCTCTTCCTTTTAATTAGGGAGTTTAGTTCCAAACTCTTAGGTACTGAAATAATGATTTGTAAGTACTTAGGAAAATTCACAGGAGAAAAAAACAACAATTATTTTATTTCCCCTTGATTTTCTCATGAAACAGAAAAAAAAAGATAAATTTCATTTACTTTGCTTCATGGCAGAATTTAACAGATAATATAGTAAAAAAAAATAATAGTTTCAGCAATTAGATATCATCAGTTGTAACAAGTAAGAAGTACAGTTAGCTTTACATTCTTTTTCTAAATGCATAGAATTTTCAGCTCTCTTTAAATACACACAAGAAGTGAAATAAAGTAGATGGGGAGAAACTTTTCTAGAAGACCGATAGGCAACCCTTTCCCCATATTCAGAGCCTCTTAATTAAGTCAATAGCAAAGCTTGTTTCAGACAGTGGGAATGGATCAGGTTCATCCCTTGAGATTTGTTCCCCTTCTCACCTTTGTAACCATTTCCAGCTCTATCTACCTTCATTTCATTGAACAAATAATATGGATAGAAGTAATCTAAATCCACTGAAAGATCATCTTAAAGAGAAAATTAAAGTACTGGTTTATAAATGACCAAGAACCTGAAGTATAACATAGCTGTATAAAGTGCTAACATGATGTCATCTGAAAATTTAAAATAATAATGGAAAAACTTGTTAGTGGAAGATTCATTCTGGTATGAGGTCTTAGAATTTTTCTTATTGTGGTTAAATTACAAGAAGCTGTGGCCACTTTGTTTTCTCAGTTTGAAAAAAGATCCTCTTACATAGCAGTGGATTAAAATCAGCCTTCTTAGGGGTCACTGCATGAATTGGGTACGAAGAGGGGGGAAAAGCAGCATTTCTTCCACAGCACCCTCCAAAGCCAGTTCTGGCAGTACAAGTGTAAGTTAGCTGGTATTGTAAGTGGTGGCATTCCCTCTGATTCCCTGCATCCCATCCTGTCAGAGCAGAGTTATTCTCACCTCCTTTGTTTTGATTAATGCACTGGATTCTGTCTATTTTTCCCATGTAAATTCGTATTTATTGACATTTTATTGGTCTATATTGCCCATAAAAGCTTGCAGTGAACGCCCAAAGATTTTACATGCTAGACTCAAATTCCTTCCCACTCCCACCCTTCAGTCATGGCGGGGGCTGTTTTAGGATCTTCGTTTGTATCTTGTAAAACACATCTTTCTGATTCTTCCTATCACGTTATTGGTTCTGTGGAGATTTCGGTTCTTTATGGCTTTCAACCATCCTAACATATTTGCAGGATTTAGCACTAAACAAAGTCTTTGTCAGTCCTGTAATTATTTCTTCCTTCAGCTGAAATACAAACAGAGCAAGCAGCTGATTGAGGTGTTTCTGAAAGCTCTGATCCTCTGCCATCACCCTCAGGAACGTTATGCTTGTGTTTTTTCATATCAACAATGAAAAAAGGCTGAATATGTGTCACTTTTTCCTTCACACTTCATGAAAAATCCTTTTTATATGGTACTGGTATAGTCCCAAGAAAGCCTCTACCTGCTCTCTCTAAAACTATTCTATTAGCAGTGTTTTCTCTGTGGTGTAATGTTTTTTTGGAGGAGAGATAAGAAAGAGAGAGGGGTTATTTTAAAGATTGTTTATTGTGAAGGAAAAACAAAGCAGTAAAGCAGAACACATAAAAAATGAAAATTGCTGTATAGTTTAATGAATATTTTTTAAAAATCATTTTCTGGTCTCCTTCTACAAATTCATGATAGCAGCACTGCCGGCTGCTTGTACATGATTTATCATGTCAGATTATATTGCAGCAAGCAGACTATATACCCTTTGACCTTGAAGACTCCTACTATACTGCTATAAATTTTGGGTTCTTAAAAGTGGGGAGTGAAAATGCCCTTTCATTTAGACAGTTACTGAGCTTAAATACCTAGCAGAATGAGATTTAGTTCTTTTTATTCTGCTCTGTGTTAGCAGGTGATATTTTGTCATTCCGAATTTATGTGGAAAAATATTTGGAATTTTGTGCATCTCTGGCTTGATGTGTATGTCTAGAGCTGAATGTTATTTTCAGCACAAATATGTGGACCATGTTAACGGAGCTTTTCCGTGCCAGTGTTTGCTGAGCTGTGAAAAATGTGAAGTTCTCAGTGCAGCTTCTTTCAGAAGCCGTTTCTTTGACTATTTCAGCTTCAGTTTTGTGACAGACAAAGAAATGCTATGTGATGAAAACCTGGAAAGGTACCTTGTGAAACAAGGAAGCCTGATTTCTCACAACTGTGTAGTCTAAATTCACATTACATTCGCAGCAGAGGAGACCTGGGACCAGAGTTTCCCACGTGCCCGGTGCCTATCCTTTGCCCACCAACCCAGGAGGTGGTGTGGGCAGCCCCTGGTGCTGTGGTGGGTGGGCAGCTGGCCAGCTAGCACAGGCTGTTTGGTGAAACAGAACTATAGTGTCCAACTCTCATGCTTTCCTTCTGTAGAGATAGTGGGGTTTTCTCTGTCAGGATGCCAATTTTCGTAGTTCTTGAACTTTGTATCTTTGATACCTCTACTACTTGTCGAATTGAAGTTGCTGAGTGGATCCGAAAGTCTTGATGTTGGGGAAGGGCTGGGTTGTTTCCAAAATAAGAAACAAATAATAAGAACGTCTATAAAAAGGTATTGTGTTTAGTGAAAAAGTAAATTTGTGACGTAGTTTAAAGGACCCTAGTAGGCAGTTCTCGCTTTTTTTTTTTCCTATAGAAAAGGGTATTTTGGTCTTTAAAACCTTCAAAACCATACTTTGCAGAGTCACATCCTGCACAGAAGATATAAAAACTATATCTGTTGAGTGAACGCCTGTTTTACAAATATTCTGTTAAATAAAGGGTTCAGGATCATGGAGTTTTCATTTTCTGTTCTTTAATCCGATTCTTAAATTCTTCCATCTATTTAATTAACTTGCTCTGCTCTCAGCAAGTTTAATCACAGGCAGCTTAGGTTAATGTACACCTCATCCACTAACGAGCCACAATTTCGTGGCCACTTTATTTTGCTTTGTGGTAAAGATATTTAAGGGCCTCTTATATTGAAATTATTATAAACAGTGAAAATATAAATATTAATATATATGAACTAAGATTTTGCGTAGAGCTTTCATAAGATAAATAGTAAAAAAAAAAACAAAAACAACAGAGAATATGAAGGAAAGAAAAAGGAGCGTGAGTTTACTTTCTAGTGACACCGCTTACAGAGTGTCCGTGATTCTGGCAGCCCTCCCCAGACGGCACTGCCCGGGAGCTATAGGCGAAAGCTTTTCCACTGGACTGATAGAAAGAGCTCTGACTTTTTGTTACACCTAAGGAAGTCTGTGTTGATTAAAAAGATTCACACATGACCTAAGTTTAATCCACTGACTTCACTATCAACCATTTCTATTTTTGCTTCATAAATATGAGGACAAAATATGTGAAGTACTGTAATCCTTACCCAGTATTATCATGGGATTCGCCTACCAGAGAATCTCGCACACTGTAAATTGCAGTAAAACAAAAAGTAAGACTTATCTGTCACTTCTGTTGGTGGCAACTAAAAATACCTTTATGAATGTGATGGAGTTAGGGAACTCTCCTGGTTTTTAATTTGCTTTCAATAATTCATTAGCATACACTTTAACCTTAATCGCCAGTCCCCACAGGATTCACATGCTGTGCCAAAACAGATTTCTCAGAGGCAAAATTAATTTTCTACAAATAACTTTCCTATTTTTCCCCAATTCAGGAGCAGCAGAAGGCAGCACAGCTTTGGTGATTTGATCTCGATACATAAGATTTCAGCACTCATTTTAGCCAGGTTCTGGTGTATTGCATTTTCTTTTTTAGACTGCTAAATGTTGGGTGTGACTTACAGGAGGATATGATTCATTTTGATGGAACAGCTTCTAGGTATCTGTATTGGTGCTTATTAATTACTTTAGCAGAAGTGTTTTGTTCCTTCAGTTCCTCTTGAGGATTAAATACCACATAACATATGTTAGATTTTGGCAATCTTATGTTTACAGAAGTTTAAAAAATATTTTGAGCAGTTGTGCATGAAATTATTTAATATCCCTCATGAGAGGAAATGCTAACAATGTTAAACCCAAATACAACTGCTTTCTATGAATACTCTTTCCATATCTCATGAGAAAGTGCTGAGTGGAATATGAAATTTCCACACTTGGAGCTCTGGAAAATCAAGCCAACAACGATACCTGAGGACAAATATTAAGAGAGGAAAATGGTAATACTGAAAACAGTTGAAAATAACATATATTGGCTCGGTTACTGTCCCTAAGTAGGGGAAAAAAGTAAAATTGTTTCAGAAGTACATCTAAGTTAAAGAGCCAGGCTGTAGTACAGAAATAGAAGTACACTGAGAATGCAGCAAGTGCTTAAGTTTTCTTTATTTTCTTTAGTTTTATGTCATTATAGAGATGATGGCTGTAACAGAAGCTAGTTCCTAAATTAAACTGAAATGGCATCTGAAGGAGAATTAGGAATTGCACTTCTCTCTGTTGTCTTCCGTATCAAGCTTTGGAATTGTACCTTATTTCTCAGGTTTTTCCTTTTACCTGCTGTTACTTCCACTGCTGTTTTTATAGGGGACAAAACCCCCTCTAAAAGCAGAAAACTGTTCCCATCTCCCCTCTCCTCCCACCTGGGTTCCTAGATACTTAACTGATGATTTCCCTTCCCAACATTCCTTAACAATTTGGAAACTGGAATATACAGGTGAGTAATTTGCATCCTCCCTGCTAGCAGGAGTTCACACGTGCTTAACAGCTTTGGCTTCATTTCATGCTTTCTGCTGCTGCACTTCGAGTGAGTTTGCAGTGTTCCCCTGCTCCCCAGTTTCCTCCACCCGAAAAAAAACAAGTATGAGAGACTTTTGGAGCCTACCATTTTCTGCATTCATTTTTTCACAAAATCATTTTACTTAGGAAGGCAACAATTATTTCTGAGTGTTATTTTCAGTTTTACATGTAACCGAAGAAGGAGGTTATGTGTTATTCCCAGCCAAGATTCACTTACTCATTTCAACCCATGGTGAACCTCTAGAGGAAGAGGCTGCCTGGCCATGGGCCTCCTCACTCTGGCTTTTATGACATTTTCCTTAATCTGCCATACTCATTCCTATACACGACGCCATTCAAAGCATACACAGAGTAAACATTCACCTGTTTTAGCCACAGACATACCTAGGACTGCTTTTTGGAGACTGAAATGGGACTTGTGGACAGAGAGCTCCATTGTGGAAGGAGGAAGAGCTTGAAGGCTCTTCATGGAAGAGATGGCCTTCTATGGTGAGTGACTAGGGACACCAACTGAACCACAATGGGTCAAGAAATAAGGGCAAGTGTTCCACTTCTAAAGCCTCTTCTTGCCCTTCTCAGGAAACAACCCTTTCCCATTCCTTTCTTCTTGTCTTTTCTCTGGGCAGCAAACTCAGCTCCTGGTTCCCAAGCCTCTGTCCCCCTTCATTGCACCCGATTGCTTCTCTGTCACTGCCCGAGGTGAATGTTGTCCATATGGCTTAAAACTTTAATGACGCTGTGGATGTCTATACCTTACGCAATTCTAAACTGTCTGATTATTGAGCCAAGCAGCCTATTCCAGTGAAAGGTAATCAAATACTCAGTGTTATCGGTACCTGTACCCCTGAATACTAAACCCATGCCTTGGCTTCGCAACAGGAAAGAGGGTTTCTAAAAAGTGTTTAATGTAGAAATTGGTGAACTCTGTGGAAATCACCACTGGCAGCTGTAACACACTGCTCTCCTGTTCTAAGCTGCTGATGTTACCTGTGTGATCTTAAGCAAAAACGGGTCACAGGCGAAAGTGCTGTATTCTTTTCACTTTGCATGGGACTGAAATGGCCTTTCTTGATTAAATACTTCAGAGGAGTGTCTTTGCTCAGCAGATTTGAGCACTGTACTGATCCATCAGGATAAGTCCCTCCCTTCCCAAATTCTCATGGTACGTCTAATTCACCTTGCATGATTTATTTAATTTGAATTGCAGGAGCAAGATCATTGTAGAAAATCCTGTAAAATTTAAAGTATTTCCACTTTTTTTTTTTCAGTGCCGTTCCATTCGTATTTGTCTTATGAATCTGATCCTTTTTTACATTTTTTTATTATATTGCTGAATAATCAGACCAAACTGTTACTGAAATCAAAGACAACATTAGACTTGGTACTGGAGAAGAAAAAGGGTGACCAGATGTATCTTAAAGAAGTAACATTCAGAAGCTGCAGTGCAAGGCAGGAATACCTTAGTTCTGGTTATTATATGAATGAAAAGACAGTGACTGAGAACCCATTGGGGCTACATCAGCTTTTGTGAGGCCTCGGTGCAGCGAGAATGTCCCTGTTAGTGCTGGCAGCTCAGTGTCACACGGAGCTTTGCAGGAGGTTTCCCGGTTGAGCCTGCTGTCGGAAATGAGTCCCTTACTTCTGCTTGCGGCTTTTGGCAGTGTGGGTCATAAGACTCGTACTAGTTTGCTGTAAAAGGAAAGAACATTTCTTCCCCTAATTTCTCAGTGAGGCTGCATGAGTTTTCTTGAGTAATTACTGTCCTTTTTCTCTCTCTAATGCACGTATGGCAGTTCCCTTGTGTTGTCTTCATGGTTTTTGGAATGATATAGCTGAGAGTGCTGGATTTCCTGTATATGAGCTTGGATTCAGTTATTTTCCAATTTAGGGCTTTTTGGCTTTTGTTCCTTGGCCTTCAGAGGGAAAATAATTTGTAGACAAACATGTGCACCTGGTGCTAAAACAATAGGTACTAATACATTTATAAAGAGGATGGAGCTGGAACCCTCACACATTAGGTTTCCAGGAAAGCACTCAGCCATGACTTGCTCTACGCCAACAAAATAGCTGGTTTGTTTTGCCATTTGCACTTAGGATTATTGTTGAAAACTTTTCCTTTTTTTTTTTTTGTTTTTGCACTGAGTTTAATTACAAACAGAACACATGAATAGTATCACAGTTTTTAAATGCTGGTAGAGACAAAAGCTAAAGACAATCATGAACAAATAAAATTACCCTAAAATAGTGTAGATTTTATTTTTTTGGGGGGGGGGGGGTGAAAGCCCTTTGTTTATTCCACTGCAAAGAGCCAAGTCTTCTGAAGTTACTTATCAAATAGACTAGTATTGAGGAAGTAAATTAGATACAAGTATAATTCTGCGATCAGTATCGTTACGTGTTTGTCAAAACAATTTGAAGCATATTATGTTAATGCAATAACACCATCTAGCCACAGTAGTTGAAGGTCTTCTACTTTTGTGCATCAAAATAAAGTTCAGGGTGAATGTCACCAGACCATGTAATTTTATTTTAGATTTTTTGGGATACAACATCTAATATTTCACACCAAAATTTGAATATTGATCTAATTTGTTTTCTGCATGCACTTTTCTGTCAGATATCTAACTTCAGCTGAAGTCTTATTCAAAAGCTGAATGATATGAAAATCTGGTTGGATAATATTTAGAATATTTGCTTATGTGTTCATTTTTCCTTTTTTGTGAGCTATAGAACAATTATTCTCAAAATATAAGCAGAAAAGGATGGAAGAAAATCCACAAAAAGGTATAAAAGCACCGTGAGAGACATATGATGAGTGGGTGGGTTTTCTTCAGAGTCCATCTGTAAAACATTTTTTTAAAAATGACATCCCAGAAATATTTGTTACAGGGAAGGATCGGGTCTGAGATGTTCAGAGAAGATAGTTAATGGAATTGTGACAATTTACACCAACTGAGATATGTTTCCAAGAATTATGTATTGAAATATCAGAAGATCAGTATGTAAGAAAGTACTAGCATCTTGAGCAAAATCAGTAAATAAATACAAGGAAAGAAAAAAGTACAGGTAGAATTAATTTCTTGATCCAATAAAGTATTTCAACTTATATTTAACTAAGCTTAGAGGACAACTACCTGGGTTTTTTGGAAAGGAAAATATACCAGATATTAAGAACATCCTTCAGTTCTAAATTAAATTCCTTACTGTACAGGAACAGACTTCAAACTCCATGTGACTGTAACTCCATGGCATATCACTTTTCATTTTATTCTGTAACCAGGTAAGTTTTGGAGATACTTGCCAAGATAGTGGCAATCAGTACTAAAAAGATAACTATGAAAACTGTTTATTTTCTTCTTTATAGTTGAAACAATAAAGTGAAACAGGATTGTGCTAAATGTATGTTGAGAAAATTTAAAAATGCAACTTACAAAGAGGTTCTTTTCACACTCTGAGATACTCAGTGAGACTATTTTATAGAAGCATAATATGCAAATTTGTAAGTTTTCTTCCTAAACCTACCACGTCCCATCATGTTCCAAAAATAAATTAAAAGGTGTTTGAGGGTTTTTAAGGAATATTCAGGAGTCTTCTAAAGCTGAAAATATCTTCCCAAATTGTCACCCATAGGAGGCCTTCTGCAGTTCCACAGAAGTGAAACATGGCAACTCTCGCTCTACTGTCAGAGCTGGACTGTCTCGTGTGGGCATGATAGTGCCATTGGGATCTGCTGGTGAAATAACTTCTTAAGAGGGATGGATTGTTATTCTTCCTACATGTCAAGAAGAGGCCCCTAATGCTTTAGCAGCCCTCAGTCCAGGCTTCAGCCACTTACTGGAGTTAACGTGGTAAGATCTACACCCTGTGGAATAAGCCTAGGTGCTTTAGGGAAAAGGAGGACTAGTGGAGTCTTAACGAGGGATGGAGCTGCCACAGGAAGAACAGATGTATGAAAATGGGGGAGCACTGGATTAGGAAGGAATGCCAAGTAAGAGACCCTGGACAGAGGCGTAAAGTAAAGGAAGAGGAGAATGGAATATGTATTCTGGGACTTCTGTCATTTGGGAGCAAGGAATAAGAAAGGGGAAAGCTGGATTAAAAACTTGAAAGGCACCTGCTAGTAGGAGGAGAGCAGAGTTCCTGAAGGGCACCCCTCATGCACTTCTGCATGATCAAGGGAGGAACAGGATGGTCAGTGAGGGAAAACTGATTTCAACTCGTATGAGGAAATTGATCCAGCAAGTGTGAGTGGGGATTAATTTTGTTTGGCAGTGGGTAAACCAAATCAATTCATAAAGACTTGATTGTGGGTTGAATTGATGCTGATGGTGCATGCACTAAGTAGTGCTGAGTTACACAGGAAGATATTTGAATATGTATGTCAGCGTGAGGGGAATTGACTTTGACTGTGGAGGACAAAGTGACTAAGAATTGATTTTTATTGTGGAAGGAAATTGATCTAGAGAGAGAAGGAAAATCAGTTTGATTTGTGTGTAAGGAAAGCCCCGACAATGATAGAGAACTGATGACAGAAGATATGGACTTTGAATTTGGTCATGACATGATTTTGACATTATATTTGTAGCTGTTGATAAGTGTCCAGCATGAGATAAGATTATATGTTCTGCTCTGTGACACATTGTCCTGGGTTCAGCAGACACAGAGTTAACTTTCTTCATAACAGCCAGCAAGAGGCTGTGTTTTGGATTTGTGCTCAGAAGAAAGCTGATAAAAAGTGATGTTTACATGGCTGCCAAGGCTGGCAGACCGGAGAAGCTGTGAAGGAGCACAGCCCCAGTTACTAGCCTAGGATTTGATTTTGGGTTCAAGANATTATTGTAGTTTAGTCATTAAACTGTCCTTATCTCAACCCACGAGTCCTTTTTTCCCTTTACCCCTTTAATACTCTCCCCTATCATCAGCTGGGGGGGGGGATTGCATGAGCGGGTGTGTGGTTTGGCCCCAGCCCAGGGCTAACCCATCACACATGTCACTAGTCAGCTTTTAATCAGAAGATCAGTAATTCATATTTGAGCCCACTATACTAGTTTATGTAAAGCAGCATTGACCAAAATTTTTTTAAAAAGAAGAAAAAACAACCAACACAAACAAACAAAAAACCCCAAACCAAAACCAGCTGAAACCCCCACCAGAACACTAGATTGCTAACGTAATGCCAATGAATATGTCTGAGCACTGTCCTCCTCAGTTTCTCTCACTAGTCTTGCTATTATCTTTTGTCTGCCAGGATTGCCTTAGTTTATTCTCAGATAATCGGTTTGTGATAAATATTTTTTTAAAGTAAGATGTCAAAAAAATGTAGGGAACTCTTAAATACTTAAGAGTAATATTTAGTGATTCAAAATCAAGCAGCTCACAATGTTAGTCAGAGCTTGACTGATGGCAGGTGAATTAGTTTGTCATACCGAGCGTTACGCTTACCTTGCAATGGTTGAGTTCAGCAGATAATAAAGACACAAGCTGGTACATGGCAGTTCCAAATTCAGGAAACCTAAGAAGGGGCTCAGAATAGGCTAGTTTTAAACAAAATGAGAGAATTGAAACAAGTATTATGAGAAAGGAAGTAATTCTTTTCATATAGGTTCTCTTTCATTAGGTATTATGGGGTGTAATAGGAAATACATACGATGTAATAAATTACAGGAAAAAAAGTCAGTATAAGATTTTCCCCAGACTTTAGAGGTCTGTGTGTTACGTGGTATTTTATAAATATTAGGTACTTAATTGCCTGTGTCAGAAATAACTATTATTTATTGCTATTTTACATTTAAACTAAATCAGGAGCTGCAGCCAAAAATACCACTCCAGGGTTTATACAGTTGCATTTAAATCCATGCTGATGTGTTTTAACCTATGCACATATCCATTTAAAAGGTTTATCTCCTGCTTGACAATTCTTAATAACACTATAGACCCCTCTCGAATCCCCTTTCCATCCATTAGTCAATATATCCACAGCAACTAGCAATAACCCAGCAGCAAAAAGCATACTTAAGTTCTTTAAAACCTCCCACCTGAGTTGCTGTAGCCAGGGAAAAACAAGTGGGCCCAAACATGTGTGGCTACATTTCTAAAACTGCTGAGCACCTGCAGATTCATCGAAAGATGCTGGATGTCAGCACTTAACAATTTAGCCCAGCAAATGAAAAGTATTAGCCATGTGAATTCATAGAGATGACAGTAATCTGAGTAAGGCTGGCATTTCACCAGGAACCCATCCTTGGTTTGGGATGGCTTTCACGCCATTGCACCCAGTTATTTTTGTGGCTCCTTGTCCCACGTGTTGCTCGGTGGGGTGGCTGGCCCCGGTGGCATCCAGCTGGCTTGTGCTGTTGAGGGTACGTTGGCTCTAGAGCCAGCAGCAGTCATCTCAGCAGCTGTGAGCTGCTTTGGGATCTTCCCCAGAAGCAAGAGAGATCAGTGGTTAGGTTTTTTTAAGACATGTTGTTGAATGAAGTGCACATTACTTAGGCCAGATCGCTCGCATTTCTCTTCCTGAGACTTGTTCGCATTTTGAAGGCTCCCATTCCAAGGAGTGTAGATAGAACTTAGAAAAAAAGCAGGGCTGATATTTTTCCAAGATGGGTGAATCTGTAGCTTTTTATATGTTTGCAGAGGGTAGCTGTGAGCTTGCATTTTTGTGCCTGGTTCTCAGAGAATATTAGTTCCTAATAAAAAATAATTAAAAACATGGCCGGAGAGCCTGGTTCTTGTGGTTTTGTCCCAGTGTTGTCGTCTTTGCTATAACACCCCCCAGCACTTGAGTTTCCTTCCCCAGTCCTCCCTGGTCCAGAATATGCCCACTCCTACCCATTCTCCCTAAACAGCAGAGGACTCATGACACTGTGCTTGTTTCTGAGCTCTCAGGCGGCTTGATTGCTTGAGTATTTCTGGTTGAAGACCTTCCTGCTGTGGGGAAATCTGGCTTTCTTTCAATATCTCCATTTCATGACAGTTCTAGAGTAACAATTCCCTCTGAGGTGACTCACATTGAGTCAAAACTGGCCAGTGGCTTCCACCTTATCATGGCCTGGAGGGGAGGGGAAACGATGGACAGATGTGGTTCCCACATGGCATTTGTGAAACCGGGCTAAAACCCAGAGCAGAGCGTTGGTCAGTACCGGTGTGGAGGAATAGAGACTAGAGGGAAGGATATCTGAGCTTTGGGTAGGAAGATGATGGGCAGATGATTTGTTATCAGAATAGCCTCGGATTGCAGAGGGGAATACAGGACACCTTTCAGGGCACAGAATTTTTACTGTCCCACATTTTGTAAGAGTTGAATTAACTTTAAAAGATGTTCTCCGTTCAAATAAGTTCTGATGTTAGAATACAGCACGTACAGAAATGCAGAATGGGAGGCTCATGCTGGAAGGATTTACAGAACTCTTACCTTTTTACTGTTGCTCAATATTTATATAAGAAGTTTGTTTCAAAGTCATAGAACTGGGATTTTCCTGGAAATAAATCTGTAATGAAATCCTTTATTAACTGTTCACAGTTACGCAGAAAAAAAAAGTGTATTAAGTAAGGAGATTATGTGCTGGGTTGAGGGTTACTTTTTCGAACAGTTTTAAATTGAGCAGTCTGAGCAGTTTAACAATCTTCCTACCGCTATATGACACCTTAATAGTACCATTTAGAAGGTTTGAATTGTTATTTTTGATGCTGGGTCTAGAAACATGGTTGTCTACCTCCCTCTCTGCCTCTCTCGATTTCTCTCTCTGTAAACATATCCCTAGTTTCCCAGCAGGTTCAAACACAGATGGCTGCCTTATTGCGACAGAAGCAAAAATGCTACATTAATGTTTAAAGAGATTAAAAATCCTCTTGGCAGCAGTGGCATATGTTACCAGTTAATTGTAGCACTGGAAGCTTCCCTGCTGTTTTAAAACATGGACTCATTTTACTTGCTTTCTGCAGAGCAGTATGAAATGTCAAATTTGTTGGTATAAGTTTTGAATCCAGTCTGACAAAAATGAGTCATAAAGACAATGTTGTTGTCCCATCTAACATAGTTTTTGAATCCAAATAATGTTCTGCTCCCATGCCAGCTCTGGCAGAAAGCTGGCTCCCTGCTCTAACCCAGTGATCATGTGCATACTTTATGATTTCAGCAGAGGCTGTTTGCCTTTGGAAGGCAATTTTTAGCTTTTCACCTGCATTATTTCAGATTATTGTCATGTTGGCCAAAGCAGGCTGCTTGTTTAAATTACTTTTCAGATGTAATGCTAGCTTTTTCTGGCACAGCCTCCAGCTGGAAATGGAATAGTCAGAGCCACCCTGTGATAGCCCGTTAGCGGCGAGCGGGTTTGTTGTGCTGAGGACGTTTTGAACTGCCGCGGTCAGGTGATTAGCACACTGCCGACTAGCATCGTTCGCTCCAGATCCCTATTCACAGATTCACAATTCTCAGTAGTGCGTTGCTGACAGTGTCCAGCTACTATACGCTACTTTTTGACTGGGGAAAGAAACAGGAGGAAAAAAAAAATTTGAAAAGCTGAAAACTTCCATCATTTCTTACTTTAAATTCTGTGGAGTTTTTCCAGTTCTCCTTAAACCAGGTCACATCTGTCACACCAGATACACATTAGGATAGAACAAAGGATTCAGCCTTCCTAACTAGCTTTAAAGCATCAAACAGTATTAACAGAACCCTTTTGCTTCAGAAAGGTTGATGATAAAACCTCGTGTTACTGCACTGAGCGGTGTCACATCACCCTTGTGTGCATTGCGACTAGAGCCGCACAGGCTTTCTCAGGCTTCAGTATTCCTGAAAGTAATTATGGTGTAAATATATTCTCATGTTAGGAAGGTAAACAAAACTTAGCTTCACGTATTGCCTGTGATCCTTTTTACTATTTGTTTTTGGCCATATGTGCACATTAGGTTTCACAGAGAAGTAGATGTGATCTCTGCCCCTGAGGGGCTTCCAGTCGAGATTAAATATCACGTGGAGATAAGACATTCTTGTTGGTATTCTCAGCAGGGAAGGCCAAGGGGATGGGAGGCGTGAACTATCCTTGCTTGCCTGAAAAACAGATCTTTCAAAGCAAGGCCGAAACACGGCAACAGGAGAGAGAGCACAACTGCTCCTGGTTTCTTCAGAGGGCTTCAGACTGCACGGTACTTACCTGGTATCTATTTCTAGCATTGATATCCACATCTTGAAAAATCTGTGCAAACCCAGGTGGGTTTCTCTACTATCACTAAGGCACACATTGCCTGTTCAGGCAGTCAGGGGGTTTCCAGATTGCAGCTTTAGTCATCTTTACATCACTATTACTTGTCATGAAAATGACAGTAATATTAAAATTAAATGTTGTTATGTTTTGGGGAAAAAACCCCACTTCTGAACAGAGTCCTGCAAATTGTCTTAGTTTATTACATTTTGCAGGAAGTTTAATCAAGCCGATAATTGTCAAGAAAGTGCTTTTACTAAACATTAGTTTGTAGTGTTTTTTTTTTTTTAAGAGAAAGATTCCAACTATAATAGTGTAATGTAAACACATCAGAAAGAGAAGTTTGGTGAAAGTTTTCAAGACTGAAATTATTACTGGTGACTGAAAATATTACTGGTGACTGAGACATACAAATGCCACTCACAAAGAAAAGTAAGGAACAGTAGCAACTTGTTATTCCTTTCAATGTCTGCTTGGAAACCTTCAGCTATAGGTGGCTGTCCTATGAGAATCTGACAATAAATTGTAGGGAGGAACTTTGCACGATAAAACGTTGTTTGGCTGGTTTGGAAGCAATAACTTAAGCAGCAGATTGATACCACAATTCATGACACCAAAGAATTTGCTAGTTGAGCTTGGGGTTCCCTTGTCATCCCTTGTGTCTTAGTGGAGCAGACATCAAAAACTTCACTTATGTAAAACAGCATCCTGACACATCTAACTTCAGTTAAAAAGTGGAGAGACAACATGTTAGAGACAACACAAGTGTCCTCTTTGGCTGCACATTTCTCCCTCATTCTCCGCCTGTCCTTTGTGGCAATGTCCTTAACCCAGCATTTTTGTGGATTCTGATCAGTCTCATTACTCTGACTTCATAGTTTCTTCTCCTATTACTTTTCCTGTCCTGATTTGATTGGATTGTAAATTCAGAATATAGACAGTGAAATACATAGCTTAAGAAGTCTAATTAAAAGAGCAGCTTGTTTGCTAACCCCACAGAGATTTCGATTCCCCACATACCACACCATGGATCCATGCCCTGTGTGGCTTATTGCTATAGGACCTGTACAAGTCAATAGAATAATGGAGTTACTAGCGGAAATTGTCTTTCCTGAGCATAAAATGTTCTTTACTGAGACAATTTACAGTTACTTAAATGATATCTGTATGCTAATTAATACAAACCTTTCAGGACAGACTACCAGAAATGAGCAGGAAATTTTACTTCATTCTTTAGAGTGGGTGGCTCTGGGGAATGACAAGCCTTTGAGCTCGTGTTTGTCACCCACTATGTCTCTTGCTAATGGAAAAAGTCAATCCAGTGCTAACACATTCTTGCTCAACTGAAACAGAATATTTATTCTAGATTGCAAAATGGAGATCCTGTCTTTGAGCTATTTATGATAGAGCAGACACACAAGAAAGTGATATTGGCTAACTACTTGGCATGAATAACAAGTAAAATCTTCATATATGACAGTAATATTTTGGAGCACTATACTAAGCCTTGTTTTCCACTTATGGTCATCATTATAAAACAGAAATTGTATGTCATTGATCAAGTGGTTGCAGCCAAAAGTATTTTTTGTAAAAATTCATTTAGATAACAGAGGTACAAATTTTCTTGGCCCAAGCTGTAAACTACTTATTTCAGCATTAAGTGCATAACTACTTCAGTAAAATATCTTTTAAAGTATTGATTTTAGGAAATGATGTCAGGAACTCCAGCTTTTCCAAAATTTGTGTGATAGTCTATAAAATAGTAGTCCAAGCAGAAATGCAAACTTCCTTTTTCCAGCCATTCAAAGTCCGAAACATAGGATCAAAATATTATTTTGAGATGGATAGATCTGTCATATGATTTACTCCTACAGAATATCTCTTGATGATGAAACATTTCAGTCTCATCTGGTTTAGTTTCATTTTGTTATAACTGTTCTGCTCTATTTGCAAAGTTGAACCCCATTGCACCTCTGAGATTATATTTTGGTGCTGTGCCTTAGATGTCTTTTGTCTGCATGGTTGCTACATTTTTTTGCAGAGGTTGGCATAGCTCCATTACTAGTTTTTGAAATGTGAAAGGCTGAGAACCGCAATAAAATTAAGACAATGTATCACAATAAATACTTACTTAAATCTAAACAAAATCACTTTATTAAGGAAACCACACTGTTGTCTCTGACGTTACAAACACACCCAGCGTGCTGTGTATTAAAAGCATTATCACATACTGTAATGTGTCATAGATATCCCACGTTTTGCATATTATCCCTAACTTGGAACGTTCTGCAGGTTTTTTGAGCATATGTGTGTTGTCATTGTTAGGAACCTCACCTGCTATCCAGTAGGATTCTTACTGAAGTTTTCTTGCTCTGATACAACAATCAGTTTTTTCTTCCTACTCATGCCTTCAGCATTCTGGAGTCCCGATGCAACCAAGTCAAGCTCACACTGGGAAGTTGCTTTTTTCCAAAGGAACCCAGCATCTTTTTTATATACTCATATTAGTGCCTTCAGGAAACTTCAGGTTCAGCCTCTGGAGTTTTTGTGCTCCCTGGGATTGGCACACTAGGGTACAGAATGTTTGTAGGACTGAGCTAATCCACATTTAATCGAAGACTGAATGCACTACGTATCAGAATAACGAAAGCAACATTATCAACATTTATTTATTGTTAAGGACAGTGCTGCCTGAATTCATTTTCTACAGGCAGACTGATGAGGGACATTGTCTTCTGATTGTGAGGGTACTTGAGATTTATCAGAATTTGAGCTAAACAACATTAAAAGCCACTTTTGTTCCACTGCTTGCTGATGCTCTTTGTTAAAATTCTGAACACACAAAACTTTACATAGGCAATTGGAAAACATTTTGTAATTTTCTGTGGTACAGTGATAGACATCACTCACGCTGTTTAAATTACTGTTGCTGGTATGCTATTATTTGTTTACAGTTTTATTGGAGCAACAAGACGAATGCAGATGTAGCAGCAGTACTAATTCCTTGGGATTCACAGATATCCTAATTAAGTTATTTTCTTGCTTTGTTTCTTGCAAGGGAAGTTTGTACTTGAAGAGGAGAGTGTTCTTCTTGTTTTTTCTTCTCATTGTGAACTTCTGATAGGGACATAAAACATTAAAAAATTCATCTTTAATTTTGAAGCTATGATGAATCTGCTAAAGATATAAACAAGAATATTATAACAGTTACTTTGCATTATTCATGTAACTGGAAAAAGATTCACTCTGGGTAGACAATTACTGTGTATTAACATCTTGCCTTAGGGCAGTTGAAATGGTTTTTAATGAGGTGTTACCAATCCTGAATATCTTTCATTTGCCATTTGACCCAACAATTTATTTTCTAACTGGGACATCTTGACTTAAAATATTTATCTTTATATAATAGAGATTTCATTAGCTGTATGCTATACTCAAGCAGAATGTTTATTGGCCTAAAAGGTATTTATTAAATTAATCCATATTATTCTAAATAATGGCAACTAGGACCCAAAGAGTGAAATTAATCAGAATTTCCTGAGTGTTCAGATCCAGAGCCCAAGAATCACCCTGCAAAATTAGAATTCAGGTCATGAAAACAACTAATGAGGCTTCAGCCCTATAAAAGTCCTCTCAAAGAAACATCTGCCGGTGTTTCAGAGGATATTGTGGCCCTGGCATCAGATATGACCTGAAGGGCAGAGCAATATGAACTTAACTAAGACAGTCTTTCAGATAATTTGAGATCTAGAGACCATAGCGATAAAGAGAAGAAAAAATGCTTCTTCCTCCAGCATGGAGTGCAAATAGCTGCTGCCCAGTCCCATAGCAGTGGGCTGAGCAGGAAGAGGGTTTCCAGAGTTACCTTGTTCCAATGGTATGGCCCAGGTACTTGCACTGTTCTCTAATTAGTGTGATTGAATGTTCTGCACCTGGTTGTACTTGGCAGATGAAATGATGTTTCTGAAAGCCTTTGGCATAACAAGTCTCGGTGTCTATGGTGTGGATTTTCTGTGTAATTGCTCATACAAACACCTATGATGTGGTAAGAGTGCTTATGTCAGGGTAGTCCTGGGCAGCAATTCTGTAGGATAACTGGAACTCTGTGAATTCACACCTTATTTTATTTCACAGAAATAATTTCATAAAACAAACACTAAGAGTTAACACAGTATTGTGAGTTTGGAGCAGCAGACAAAATCACTTTCATCAGGATTATGTCAGAGCATCCTTCACATAGTTGGCTATCACATGCATGAAAAGAGCTTGTAGACGTACCTATAGCCAGCGCTTACATCTGCTCTTACGTCTGCTGTCAGCTCCGTAGCACAGAGCAACACTCACAGTAAAGCTCGTTTGGATACTGGAGTACAAAGCACCCCAACACAGTGCTCTTCTCAGGCTGTTCTTGTGTTAGACACAGTTCAGGCATCTTTACACCCTTCCTTGCTGCCACGCCGATATTCCCGTAGTGCCACATGTGGTACCAGCCTGGAGCAAGGCCACCAACTGTAAGTGACAGTTTAGGGGTCCAGTAATAATGACCCCTCAGTCTTTCACAGGGCCACAATCTATCTGCCTTTGGCCCAGAATCAGTGGTCTAGAAAGGGGAAAAAGACATTATACAAATTAATTTATAAAGAAATTACAGCGATCAAGAATAAGAGGTTGACCACTGCTTCGTTTCTTGCTGGAACATATGGTGCACAGATTTAATTTGTCTTGGTGAGTGGGATGGGATACGGGGTGAGAGGGAATCTTTCTGGCATATATACCAGTGCAATGCCAGTTACCCTGCTGGAGTCTCTTTCTCCCTGTATATGGAATCTATGTTGAATTAATTTGTAGTTGGCTGAATTTCAAACCCATCAGGTTCGATTTCACGTATGTTGATAGGATTTTCTTTTGGATCAGTTTCTTATGTTAATTAGACCTCCGTTTATGCAACATTGTAATGAGCTTTAGCAACTCTGCGTGTGCAAGCCTGGTGGGGAATTGGCTGGATTTGCACAATTTCAACTTTTGCAGTTGCCTGGTTTTCATACACTATAGATTTTGCTGTTTCCCAAGTCATGGACAGTCTTAAGTAGTTCTTTTCTAATTAGTTTTTTTTCTAATTTTTCAAATGAAGGGGTCCTTCATTGAGGACTATAAAGCCCAATGTATTAACTTGCATTTTAAAGGAATGAGGGGTGTTTTCAGCTGGGACACTTAGTGGTCCTTTAGATCCTCCATGGCTAAGTTAAAGAGTCAATGTGATGGGGTTTTTGTGGCTTCCAGTCAAGCCTCTACCTGGAGGGGAAGTGCTAGATATCTCAAGTAGACTGTTCTATATTTGAGTAAGAGAGTACTGTAAGCAAATCTTAAATGTTTGAGGAATTTTTTTTTAATTTAAAGGAATTTCCACATCAGTTACTGTTCAGTACCTGAAGACCAACTAATTTTTAAAAGCATTAATCACTGATGTCTTCTGATTATTTTATTGGGAGCCAAAGGATGCTGCATACACATGAAAATCAAGACAGCTATTTGTATGTCTAAACATGCAGTAGGACTCTCTCTTCAGGTGGTTATTTTTAAAAAAATTTCAATTTCAGTGCTGATATGGAAGCATGATACGCTATGCTTGCATATATGATAAGCAGAAAGGCTTATAGAATAAAAACAAAATCTAGGCTTACTCAAATGTAATGTGTTCAGCATACAGGTCATATATAAGTATATCTTTTCTGGAATATAGTGGGAACTTTCTTCTTTTTTTTTTCTTTATTGCGCCCTGATAAGTGGTGGCATGCGAGCCCTTTTCCTTAGTTTTCCTGACAATACAGGTTCTATGACTCAAACCCAGTGAAAGCAGTGGTCAGGGGACTGTGGATTCCTGTGAATTCTAAGGCAGCTAATGATAATTCCTCCTAAAATGGCGCTGTAGAGAACTACAGAGAGCTCTTCTTCATCTTTCCCACCACCAAGTGCTTTTGGCTGGTCAATGAGAAGAGACAAGCTGTTGTTTCTTCACAATAAGGTAAAATTATTACTAAAAGAACTTCTTTTTGGAAGTATTAGATGTGCCACAAGCTCTTTGACACTCCTGAGGTATAAAGATAGGCTCAATCCAAAGAGCTGAGAAAAACATGGATATTTAAACTTCTCCTAAAGCAAGTGGCAGAGTAAGTGTGACCTTTGTGGATCAGATGAGCTTCCTGCCTCCCTCTGCAAGCACAGCCGCAGCAGCAGTCCGTACCCCGCTCAGGCTGTCAGCATGTCTGTATGTGATTTTGTTGGCAGGAGGAGTCGTGCTCTGCCCCTGCTCCAAGCAAAGCAGAACAACCTGAGCATGGTCAGGACATGCTGAAGCCAGGGGCAACACTGGGCCCGAGCTCAGGTACCCTGGCTTTTAAAAGGCTGGATTAAGTCTGTTCAGTGTTGTACTAAAAATGTTCAGATGGTTTTTAGTCATTTAGCTAAGCAGGGGCAGAGCATGCCTGTTTCTGCCTGTAAGATACCTTCTACTTATCGTCTGTTTAATAGAACCACTCAGCTGAGTTTGGCTCCTGAAAGCTTTTTCCTGCAGGAGCCTGAGGCAGTAGCTGCAATTGCTGCCTTGTAAATAGCTTCTTCAAAACAAATCCTTATTTATTCTTTCTTCCATCCAGCACAAGTCTTCATAGTAGAGAAACTAAGAGTAATTGCCCATTTTTCCCCTTACAGCTACCTTAATTTTCCCTTATAACAGAAAGTTTACGTCTATAAATACAAGTTTCTTTCAAACAACTAGCTTCCATTTCCTTTTAAGAATCAGAATCTCTATCTCTCCAAATATCTTTGCTCTGCAAAAATAGTCATTACCTAATGAAGTACCTTAAAATATTTAGTATTTTCCTGCTACGTATGTTGTGATGGGAAAAAAAAAAATCTAGGAGATATAGCTTAGACTGTTCCCATTTCTCAAAAGGAGTTTGCAATAAATATTCATCTTAACCTGGCACATTGTCAGTGATACACGGACTTGGGCTTTTCAGCTTCACGTACTTCCAGAGCACTTCAAGATAAGGGTGGACTCTCATTCTCAACAAATCCATGTACCACACAGAAATATATTTTTGTGTGTATTATTATCAGTAGGATAATAATGAACTTCACTTTCCAAACCATTTGTTTATTCAGCCATTATGGTCAAAATATATCTCACTGGAGCATTCCTAAAACTCTTCTTCTTCACTTAAGTGAAATAATCTGTATGGTACAGATAGGCTTATGGGATTTCTTAAAGGTATTTGCAAGATGTTGTCACCTGCGAGTAATGAACAATTACATTATGATGAGAATTACATCAGCACTGCCTGTTATGTATTCAGCAGTGGGGAACTGTGCCTTACATTCTGTTCAGTGTTGCAATGGTCCTGAAACAGGAGAAGGACTGAACCCAAGTTCCCCCAATACAGGGAAAAAAAAAATCAGTAAACAAACAAAATAATACACAGGAGATTTGTTTATTTGTGATAAAGCTTGTGTGCTTTACCACTGTAAAAATTATAGGCTACACAAAGAATGTGTGCTAGATACAGAGTGAGCACGGGCCTCTAACTGGCCTCCATTTTAGGAGGCCGGATGGTCAATGCAGCAGAAGCATTTGTTGGCTGTGGGAACCCATCCAACTTCAGACTGGGGTCACATACAAAGATGACTGAAATTCCAGTATTTCCTGAATTTAGCCTTTTAGGAAATCAGACCCCAAAAATATAATTGAATATTCTGTGATTCTGTGATGTCATTCCGAAAAGAGTTAGGAAAGCATGCTTGCCTACAGTTGACTATATCTGGCTCCTCAGCTGTGTAGTTCTTGCAGTGTTTTAACTAAATCAATGTGAAATGGAGAAAATTTGCAGCATTTAGTTGAGTGTTAGTTTTTAGAGCAGGAAAAAAAAATTGCTAATGCTCAGAAAGTGGTAAGCCATTCATAGTGTGAACTTTCTCAACAGCAGTTGCTGCATGCTCACACACGGTCTAGGATCTAGAGAACAGAAACGTGTAAATCAATTTACAACTGTGCATTGCACCGGAGTCCAAAGAAAAAAAAAGAAAAGAGTTAGGCAGTCATGCATGTAAATGAGCCTTGCCATAAATAAATAAAATATTTAAGGGCTTGGTTTTAGAATGCTTAATTGTTTTGCTGAACCATCACATGACTATTGTCTTTTCATTAAGAAAACCCTGAGTGTGAAGTAAGACTTCAAAGAAAAAATTGAAAGTACTACTCTTGGTTATCTGATTTCATGGGACTGGGTGTGATACAACTAGAGCTTTTAAAATGTCTTGTTCATCACTTATCTGCCATCTAATCCAATAATCTCTTCAATCACCTAACAAAGGATCAATTCCTTTGCTGTATGTACACATACACAGCTGTAAGCATGCACCTTCCCCGTCCCATTCACGATCTACCCCCGTCCATAGCTGGTTTTATACATCATCCTCACCTCCCTGCTTTAACCCTACAGTCCAAGGGGGACAGTGCTGTTCCACACCTGCCTTTTATGTGTTACTGAACAGCTGAGGAAAAGATTCTGTGTTATGAACACAGGAGCTGTGTAATAGTCCCAACTCTTTTCCTTTAAATAAATGTAGCTACAGATGTGCCCTTGGTTTTCCACATAAGGACAAGGATCAGTGGCATGGGACCATAGCAGTGACAGAGACTGGTCTCCGTTGATGGGATATTTTTGCCAAGTTATTACATAACTCTTGATTCTTCTCCTGCTGGCCTTTGCCATTTCCTTGTGGTTTCAACAAATTTTTGAGCACCCTCGATAATGTGCCCCAGCCATGCAGTGCCTCGCCGATGCTGTAAATCCCTTTTGTATCCTCCATCTGTACCTTACTTCGGACTGCACCCTGTACACAAAAGTTTCTTCTACAAAAAATACACTGCTCCAGGGTCCCTCACCCTGAGGATATGGTTCTGAGAAGAAGCCAGGACAGGGTACACGTTTACCTGTTCACCAGGTACCCGCACCCAGGGAAGAGCAGAGAGAACCCTGGTGGCCTGAGGACATAGGGGGACCTGCAGTGTCTCACCTGTGCCAGCTAAATCTGTCTAACTTCCCTGCGGCTGGGAACAAGCTGTGGCCCACCACCCTCCAGTCTAAGGCTCTGCTTGCTTTGTTCTTCCAAGGAGGAATCGGTATATATATGTTTGAATGGCAGTCCTAGAAAGTACTTGTTCCTGGACCGCGTTGGCTAGGTTTCTTACTGCCGGTTCTAATTTAAGAAGCCTCTAATAAAGGACCAGGGCAAAGAGCTTTTTTTAATAATTGTAGACTTCATTGCAGGTGGGATTATGCCTACAGAGCTGATTAATTGCAGAATCTGGTCTATAGAGATTACTAAGGAAAAGAAGATGAGATAAATATATGTAGTGTGTACTACATACGTAAAACTGTTTGAATCAGAGTAGGTTGCAAACTACTGAAGGCTGATTCAAAGCGGTTTGCCTCAATTTACTTTGGCTGTCTTGTAAAGAAGTTTTAATTTCCTAATCACACACACTTTGTCCAGTGTACCTTTTTTTTTTTTTTTCAATGGCATTAGATGAACACACAAAGGAACAGAATTAAAGTTTGGAAAAAATTAAATGTAGCATGTCTTACATTTCCAGTGTTACTCTTGGCAACTTAAATATTATTTTAACTTGTGGTGTGATTATATATTGGCTCGCATAGGGGAACTGCAGAACTCTGCCTGCTGAGCATCATTAAGCACTTTGGTGCTCGGTGGGAGTTTGTTCATTAGGAAGAGCGTGTTATGAATTTTACTCTGTGTGCATCTTTGTCTGTGAGACAGAGGGAGGGAGAGCAAGGCAATGAGAAGAAAATATAAGATAAATCATTGACACATACTAAATAACTCAGTATCAATACTCCTAGTTAAAAGAAGCTGAAAAGTATTGCACAGAAGAAAACAAGCATCAACATGAGGGCTATGAAAGAAGTCTCCTGAAACCTGTTGCTGCTACTGTTTGGAAACTTGCATTATCTCCTCAGATTTAATCTGGTTGGCAAAGATCCACCACTCTGACATATCTCGCCTTTTGATTTATTATTTCACTTTAGGTATTTGTCTCTTTTTTTACCCGTACTTATAAATGAATTCTGTTAGCAAGAAAGAGAAGACAAACTGTGAAGACTTAAACTGTAAAGTCTTAAAATAACTTATTTTCAGATTTTATAATCTCTTTATATATATATATTTCTATATGGATGTAGAGAAAAATCAGACTTACTGTTTTGCAAGTGGTTTTTCAATACCAGTGCAGTAGACCCACTTGGCATAAGTGACATCTGTAGGATTTCCAAACATACTTATTTTAACTTAATATGGTTAGCGTACATAAGACAGCATTTTTGCCTTTCCATGTACATTAAAAACAACGAAACAATTATTGAAGGAGGAGAGAAACGTGGAAAATTATCTGTTCCTTTAAATTATGTCTCTAAATATTTTTTCTCTAGGAAAGTAGCAAGAGCTTAAGCAACTCCTGCTGTCTTGTTGTTCGACATCCACTACTGCCCATCTGCCTATTGATTGGTAGGAAACTCCAAATGGGAATTTCATCTCATTAATCATGTCACATCACAGAGATTAGGACAAAAAAATCCTTTATGCTTCACAGCAGCCATCTAATGCCCACTAAGACAAGTGAACGAATATGATATGGATAGAATATCTTCCCACTAATTAAAGGTCATCTGCTAAAAACTGTGAGTCAGACTTGCTCAGAACGTGCTATAATCTAAGTCTGCACATACTCAAGCTTTGCAAAATGGAAGGAATGGGAAATATGTATTTATAATTCACACGTTAGCGTAGCTTGAGAATAAACCCATCCATTACAGAACACTGTAGTGACAACACTTGCCATAGTGGTGCTCCCAGAATAGTTACTTGCAAAGCCCAGTCCCATTGATTCTCTCTTATTCCCCCTCACATCATCATTAATATCCATCCACACGGCATTTCCCCACTGATACGCTCTGTAATCCTCTTACAACACCGCCAAAATTGTCACTGTTCTACTCATAACCCCTATAATCTGCATTATAAAATACCAGGATTTTTTTAAGCCTATTTGGTACCGTAACAAGCCAGAAAAAGCAATTAAAATTGCAGAGATGTGACTGAGCAGGTGAGGAGAGGTTCCTCACAGTTAGGGCACTATGGCAGATGAGAGGGACACACACAGCCTTGGAGCAAAGCCAACTTATTAATGGAATTTGACCATGCAAAACTTGTTGAAATCCCTCTAGAACATCAAATGCCACATTATAATATCTTTACTGAGGTCCCCGCCATTCCCAGGAAATCTTTAATTCCCTTTTCAGTAATACTTTCCAAAGCAAGATTGGAGGGATGTGTTTTGGTTTGCATTTATCTTTTGCTTTGTCTCTGTAATGAAAGCTCTCATCAGTTAAAAGCAGGTAGGTGGATTCTGCTTTTTTTGATGGAAAGAAACCTTCAGGAAATTAAGATTTATTTTGACAGATCTAAACAATTATTTTTTTTGCTTTTAAAGGTAATAAACAATTCTGAAGTCATAGATCTTTTGTCCCTGAAATCGTTGCTTATGATATTGTATTTAAAACCTTACAGGTCATTTTAGTTATGCTAATGACTTGAAACAAAGGTTAGATAATAACACAGAGATAGTTTTAATTAAGAAACTGACTAACGTGATAAGGTACCAGAAATAGTCTCTCTTTCTAAAACAACTGAGTAGCACTGCATCCTGCTGTTGCAAAGACTGATAAGATATAGATATTCTTATGATTTTGTAGTTTAATTTTAAAAGTTTATGAGCCTGTAATTATTTTGCACTATTTTCTAAGATTCTAGCAAGTGATCCTATCTCTGAGCACATTATCCTGAAGAGAGATATTACTTACCAATGTTTGCAATCATTAGTTTTACAAAGATCATGACATTTGGCAGAAAGATCTGAATTTTTCCATTGGCCTCCATGCTTAGAGGAAGTTCATGCTGAAGCCTATATTAAATGAGAAATAAAAGCACCCATATTTTTGAAACTTCCAAATCTCTAGGTAAAAGGCAGGGGATGAAGACAAATATTTGACTATTAGCTGCATTCTTCTGCTGAGTAGACATAAATATGCTTCTTTATTTTTTCCAGACTTGTATAATTTAATAACGAAAACTCCAGAGGTCCATGATTAAGTTAGCTGGTTTTTGGCTATAGCTGAGCTGGCAGGCCATTGCTTAACCACTGGTGGTTTTCAGCCTGCTGTTGGTATAATAGACTGTACTGTTCATGTTTGTAGTAGACAATGGTGTATTACTAGTCTACTGTGTATGTGCAAAGCTGTAGATTATCTTTTTAAAAAAATCTTAAAGCAACACCTCTCTCAATGCTTTCAGTAGATCTCATGGCTGATACCGTTATTGTAAGAAAACATCAAAGCAGATACTGTAAATGTCCAGCTGTTGGAAGTACTTGAGCAGTCAGATACACTCCTGTAAAGCATGGTTACTAAACACATATTTATTTAAATAAAAATAGAATTGCTCATACTGAATCAGTTCAGACAATAACATGCTGGTGAATAGTTTTCCTGCTGCAGTGTTTGTGCATACTAATTCTTTAAACAAGCTGAATTTATTTTACCATAGAAACAATCTACAGTGGCTTATTCGGGTTCCAGAACAGAATGAGATGGTAATAACTCCAATAACACTGCCATCAGAGAACCTGTGCCTAGCAGATATGGTTTATTCCACTGGGTTTGGAGAGTCCTGGTTTCCACCATGCCCTCTGCCAGCTCTTTTTGTCGCATCTTTCACCGATCTGATTTACCTCACCTACAGCCCACTTCAGTCCCAGCCTGACCTACGAGCCACCTCATGCTGCCCCTTGTGCCGGTCTCTAAGCCACACTTTAACAACTCCACTTCTCAGATCCAGTCTCCTTTTAGCTGAGTAGCTCCAAGCCCTCACCTCACACCCATGCTCTTTCATTTTAATTGCACAAGCTCCACCCTCTCCTTTTTCTCTAATTGGAGCCCAGTTTACCCCTTCAATTTCAGCTTTCCATCTCCACTCACAAGCTGATTTTCTTTCTGTGTGTATTCCTGCTTCTCCTCACATTCAGGCCCAGATTTACCAGATTACTTAATCAAGGGGTTTCTGACCCTTCCTATTATTCTGCTTTTCACTCCTAACAGATCAGATGCCCTCTCCATTTGCAAACTGTAGCTATTAGTAATCAGGTCACTGATTCCAAAGAAGATCCAGGCTCCCTGAGCTTTTCTCCTGTAGCTGCTCCCACCCTGGCCTGGAGAAGCTAAAAGCAGTATTACACAAGGGGTTATCATTCATAAGTGCCAGCTTCTCAGTGATTTTTCTGAGGATGAATAAGGATGTGCAGGGAAAATTAAAAAAAAAAAAACAAAACCATACAACTTATTTTTTTTACAGTTTTTAGGTTATGTCTGTATACAGGTATACAGCTTCATGCCAAATGTCCAAACTGGCTCAGAAGGAGCCGATGTGTCAGTACAGCACAGCAGGGAACTACTCAGGACATTGCCAGTAGCTGGAGCACATTGTTCAGGTGTGCTGGCAGGGCTGGGTGGTGTCACTGGAGAACACGGACATGACTGCACAGCAGGGATCATCCTCTGTGCCACAGGCCATTGCCTGCCATCTTTTTACTCCTCGTGGTTGAGCCCAATACGTTCCTGAAACAGAAGGTCTTTGCGATGTACTGTGATGCAGATACATGTCCTTACGGGCTGTGAATTCTGATCCTATAAAGCTGTCAATACTGTTTATTTCCTCCCGTGGTGACAGGCAATCACCTCAATTCTGACAACTATTGAGCAATCTACTCAACCTTGTGCCATTCAAAGGGGAGCTGACAAATCTTTCTTCTTGGCTATCTTGTTTGTAACAACTTTTGTGACCGAAGGACACCACTTTTTCTTCAGACAGCAGAAATCTTCATCCCGGACTTCCTGTGACATTCAGCAGGCAAGTCAACCCTGTGCGAGAGTCCTTACCGTTGCAAGTGGTATAATTCCCAGTTTTCTTTTCAAGGAATTATTTTGCATCCATCTTACAGTGAGAGAACACACATAAAATAGGTCTGATACTTGAACATTATAATTTGGTCCAGCATCCAGCAGGACAGATTTGAATGACTGGTGAGGCGCTGCTGTTACCTCTGTTAGACATCAATACGGCTGAAAAGTAGAGAAAGTGCCAAAACCGGCTGCTTTGATGTTCAGATAAAAACATCCTGAATCTGCCCAGCAGGATAAGGAAAACACATTTTATGCGTTGCTTACACTCTCATTTGCTCCTTGCCAAAAACCCAGTATGTTACAAGTTATTCAGCTATTTACTTTTTTAACTTACAGATCGCATTTGGTGTTTATGAACCCTACAGCCTGGTTCTGGTTAACGGTACGCTATGGTGGCACATGGCACTATATATTGTGCATCGTGCCACACCCAAAGGTGTGTGGGCAAGGGCCAGCGTTGTCCCATGAGCTGGGAAGGGCCTGTGGCACCTGCCAAGAGCCGTGGAGGAGCCCGGAGCGGAGCAGGTGTTGGTGTGCAAGAGCCTCGCTTGGCCAGGTAGCCACTGGCTTCTACATCTGTGTACATGGGGAGCCTTGGGCAGGGAAAGGGATGTACATCCAGGAGCTGGGCACGGCCCCGGCCCGCTGCCAGGAGCTGGCTCGAACCCTTGGCTCTCGCCCTGACGGCTGCAATATGCTGCCCTGGCTCTCTGGATCCTGCCCCACGCGCGGCTGGGAGCCGCTGCTCGAGAACAGCCTCCCAGGGAGCAGGAACGCGCTGTAGCTGATCCTAATAAAGAAGGGGAATGAAAGCTTCTGGGGCCTGAAATGTGGGTTATCAAAGTGAGTGGAATGTGAGTAGTCAAGCCATTTTTCATTTTCTTATCGATATTTTTCCAAGTTCACTTTCTGTTGAAAAAAGAAGAAAATGACTTGTGGGTTCAAATGTTCTTTCTCGTGATGCCTCTAAATGTGTGCTTAAGGCTGTGTTCAGATTTCTGCTGCCTAGTGTGTTTGTTAGTTTTCTTCACGTTAATGCACAGTTTTGGTGCTATTTTAAATAAGAACAGTCCTCTGTCATTTAAGTTATGGGAGAATCTGAAGAGGAAGGGATGCTAGTGAGGTGGGAACTCCAGATTTGTGGTTCATGGCATATATTGATTTCTAGTGGTTTAAGGTAAGCAGAAGTTTAACAACCATAATTTTATGAAAATGACAATTGAAGAGGACATCTGGTGAGAATTCGTTTATGCCTTTTTACATTTTTAACAACCTGGCTATTTTTACTCTTCTCATCCTCTCAAAGGGAGTACAATGTAATGAAGCATGGAGCTGGAACTAGGCCACACCTCAGCTGGAAAATGTCAAATTCTATTATGCCATCCTCAAAAGCATAAATCATAGCTGCACATTTTTCAAGGTATAAATGAGGGATGGAACAATATAAAACATTTATCTGAATTCATGCAATGTATTTATAGGACAGAAAAGTAGAGTATGGGTTATTATTTATGTAATATGGAAATACACCAAACATTTAAAGGTTGCAATCTGTAATACAGAGTATCTTATCGCTGCTGAGGAATCCCTTTGATACTGTTCACTTTCTTGCATTTAATTTTTCTGCTTGTCAGCTAACAAACTAACCTGCTCAATGTCAGGAACTATTAGTTACTTTGTCACTTGAAGACCTTCTTTTATATATGAAATATTTTTGATGGTCTTAAGTTTAAAAAACATACTTGACTAGGATAATATGCAAGGTTCCACATTGCATTTTTTTTTAAATTGTATTAAATTGTACCTTTCCCACACTCTTTCCCATGTTCCGCTGGTTAAATTATGTATGGGGAGGAGGTGTCTGTCTCTTTGTTAGCAGCAATACCATAGTTCATAACTTCAAACAAATAAATAGCATTCAGTAAGCACTCGGGAGGAGGATGGAAGATTGTTAAACTCACTTGTTCACTCCCACTCCTCCTCTTCAATATTCCTTTTATTTCAAGACATTTAAAATATGACTCTACTCACAATAAGTTTGTCTTTCTGGATATGTTCTATACTTATAGCATAATTATTTCAATGTTTTTAGTGTATTATGACATTCATACATGCGACTAGATGACATTTATGGGGACTGCTGGGATGCTACAAGAGCATGTGAGACTTCTATGAGAGTTTTTTTCTCTGCCGTTCAGTCTGTAGTAGAGATCTTGGGCTGAGTATTTAAAATACTGGCTTGGACAATAGAAGGCTGCTGGCCTCTCTGAACTCCTTTGTCTAGCTATGTTCCAAAATATATATTAGGCTGATTATAGTTATTATAGATTATGGTATGTTTACTGTAGAACAAATGGGCTGCATTCATCATTATGTAAGTGACTAAAAGGTGGCATGGACCCAAACTCAATCTGACTGCTACCACCTGAAAGCTCTTATTGTACTAAAACAGTTGTTGTACAAATCATGTTATTTATTATGCAGTAAATATGTTCTTAATCTGAACTACAACTTCTGGACTTCTACAGTTTTTGAGGTCCTGGTTAAAGCTGTTCAGAGACAATTAAGTCAGTTGAAAACCACCAGAACAGAACTGTGTGTATTTTCTGAGGCACATTTCGGTCTGTGCAGATTCTTCTGTCTCACATGCAATGGTCTTGTCACAGCATCCTTGGGTATATGAACACCACCTCTGGTGTATTATTTCTTCTTATGTCCTCTATCCAGAGAGATCTTGTGCAGTGTAAGTTTCAAGGAGAGGTTTATTTCTGAATTAGACTGGGGGCAAGGGGGCAGGATCTTGTCTAAGGAATATCCATATTGTTCCATAGATACGTAAGAACTGTAAACCTGGAGCAGTGTGGTGCAGTCTGTGGTGCTCCTGCACAGTAGATGTGGCAGTGTCAGGCATTTGAAATCTTATCTGCCATTCTCTTCTCTTACTGATTTGATCTCCTTGGCTCTAAAGAGTCTGTGAGGGCACCACGGAACGGAGCAGAAGAGGAGCACTGGGCTCGGTTAGAAGGAGGTTAAGAAGCTGTTCTGAAGAGTTATTCTTAAGAGTTCTTAAACTATTCTTAAAAGTTTAAGCAGCTGTTCTGGAGCTGAAGGGTGGCAAGGAGTAGTTGAAGGCTGAAAGCTGAAGGCAAATAGTTCAAGAATATTATGGTTTGTCATGTGCAATATCAGCAGCGATTTCCTTTCCTTCCTGGCCACTTCTTCACGCATACAGCACCTATCCACTTCAGTTTGGGCTGGGTCTGTGACAGCCACTCTGTAAAACAAGGAATCAAGCTAGTTTTAAACAAATACTGAACAATTGGGGGGAAAAAAAAGAATGGTCAGGGCAGCTGCCTGAGGAAGCTGAGCCATCCCAGCTGTACCTCTGCATCTCGGGATGGCAGAGGAAGGCACTGTGGGCTCAGGCTGAGGGAGGTTGCCTTGCCTTTGCCTCCAGGTATTCTTTAAAGCGTTAGGACAAGAGCGGTGTTCCCTGTTCCCTGGCATGCTCCTGGTGTCAGTGCCTCAGGACACGGGAGAGCAAGGAGCAGCACTGCAGAAGGTAACTAACACGCTTCCCAGCCAGGTTTCAGCAGCCAGTAAAGGGTTAATGTTCAGTGCCTTTTGCTCAGCCCCACATAGACATGCTGCTGCTAATTTTCAGTTATCTGCTAACACTTAGTTTAGAACTCGGCAGAAACTGGGTTTTTAGCGTTTGAGCAGACATGTGGCAACTTGCAAAGTGTCAGCGGAGTACTGGTGAACCTGAGAACTGGGGTGAACGTTTGTCAGGGAAGGAAAAATTCCTCCCAGCAGAAAGCACTCTCCAACCTGAGACTGGAGGGACCTGAAATAAAGCCGCTTTAAACCAGTCTGTTCCAATGGCACGAAAAGCCAAATCCCCGCACTGCTGGCCTTCACAGAGTCCAGCGGCAAATACTGAAATGTGGCTTTGAGCGGCCAGCTGTGCACTTGAAGCTTACTGTAAAGGGAATATGGTAAAGGTGTAAACCATGGTCTAAATATAATATACCATGAGAGAATATGACTATCTGTCATAAGTCCCACCTGGAAGTGCCCGGAAGGCAGAGGGACCAGTCTCTAGGGTCCCACAGAGCAGATGTGTCTGCTGGGCTGGGAGTTCTCCGTTCTGCCGCAGCCCTGTGTGTCCTTGGGTGCCCACCTCTCACACCACGTCTTCTCAAGTGGAAGATGTGTGAGGGGTCTCCTGCGGAGTCTCCCGGGGTGTGGTCTCGATGCAGAGCCCCACTGCGGTGTGTTATGCTGCAGAGAAAGGCACAGATGCGAGTGCTCAGTTTTCCTCCTTTTTTTTAACGCCATTGGGACATCGTTTTCCCTATAGGTGCTCATATAAATGATAAAGGACTTGGTAAATCTAAAATGTTATTCACTGGACTATTGTTACGGAATTTCCCCGTTAGATTTATCACTGCTTCTATTAATTCCATTTAGTCTATTAATTTACCCTCTGTTAATTTATCACAGCTTTCTGGGCTGGGTTTTTTTTTCCCCTCATCTGCGAAGTGCTCAATGTTGACAGTGACGGAAACCTCACAGGAAGCATTGACAAGGTTTGAAAAATAATTCTGGAGCCCTTGCGTTGCTAAGGAAGTTTCATCAGTAGAACCAACGATTTCAGATTGTTTTCTCAGCAGTGCATGAGATAAATGAGAACTATTTCCAGATTCAGTAATTTTGAAATCTGAAGGAAAGATCTTATCAGTTTGCTGGCCACCCTGAATAGAATACATCAAGAAAGATTAATAGGAAACAGGGATACCTGTTTTATAACAGAAAAAGCCCTGTAAAAATACTTGAAGTAGCTGGTTTTACCTGCTTCATTTTGCATTAAGCATAAAATCTAAGTGTTATTTTATATAACTAGTTTTTCGTTATACACTGCTAGAATAAGCAAATTGTTTTATGAAAAGAAAAATAGGTGACATTTATTAAATCACAAAAGGACACCCCATATGAGGTCTGGAATGCTGCAATATTTAATGTATGCTTGGGTATCTTCCAAATTTTTCTCAGTGGATAAATTAATCTCTCAGGAAAAGTCTAGCTACACAATTTTAACCTAAGATGATCTGTATTAGATGTATAAAGGAATTTTCTTTTCCACCAGCTGCAAAACTTGACTGTTTTGAGTTTCACCATCCTCAAATAGATGATTATTATATTTAACAGACTAATAAATACAAATAACGTGAACCCAGAAGCCTGTGTCTAAATAGAAACATCAACTTTTGTTTGTTGAGGCTCTTCCCTATCTATAGCAAACCTTGATTATATGTATTAAATATGAAGCATTCCACTTCCATCGGAGTGAGACTGGGAGCATGGAGCAATGGTGGCAGGTGATATTTTACCGTAGCTGCAGCATGCTTGAACCATCCAAGGGGAATACATGACATATCTGTGTAGCTCGATTTAATGTGCCTGGTTAGACAAGCACAAACGTTCGTGTGCAATCCATTTGCAGCATGGAGATATCTGTGTCACAGGATATTACACTGTATGTATTTGGAAGCTAACAGGAGTCTATGAAGTACCTTAAATAGACCATAAAATGTGTAGAAAAAAATATATTATTTTTTTAAAATCATGAGTTTAACCAAGCTACCGCTAAACAAAACCTCGATTAGGTAATCATAGTTGTTTAACAATGACATCTCTTCTTCAATTAAGAATCTATACTTTTTTATTAAAATTATAATCTTATTTAATTTTAACTTTAAATCCTGTGTGTATACAATGCTATCAGTCATAATCCTATTGTAACAGGAGTTAATCTGGTGGGTTATTCAGCATTTAGAGATTATGAAAGTACACTTGACTGAGTTACAAATCAAACCTCTCCAGGATAAATTGTTCCATTTGTATCATGTGGATCTGGTCTGAAGTTTTCTGGTGAAGGAAGGAGGCAGCTATTTTTTTCCTTTGCCAATAAAAATAGATCACAAATGGTTTTGGACTCTGAAGACCATCTAAGTTTCTAATTCTCAGACAGTGACTGTGACTCACTGAATAGATTTCTAAAATCTGAGTTTCAAGAACATAAAGGTACTGGCCAGCTCCTCAGCTCGTGTAAATCAGTGCAGCTTCTCTGGTCTTTGTCAAGCTGGCTTTGTGCAAGATCTCTTACGTCTTTGGCACTTCTGGTTTCTGATGCTTTGATTTTCCTTTGCTTCTTCTCACCTTTCTGGAATAGTTTCACTCTATCAATCCACGAACTATTTTGGGGGGCCAACTCATTTATTACTGACTTTTTTCTCCCCATGGGACAATCTAATGTAGGCTCTAAACATTGGTTTATATGCCCTGTGCAAACAGATCTCTGTAAATGACAAAGCAGCACTTACTCTGCCTCCTCCTTTAGCTTTTTCCTACTCCTCTAGTGTGCGTTTTTCTCATACACGTTTCAGTCGTGTGTTATCTATTTCCATATTTAAACGTGTATTTTGTTTCATATAAGTGGACTTGATGTATAAATTCTTACATCTAAACTAGTCTACAGAGAATTAAATAGGAAGGCTGTGATAATTTACGTGACAGTAGATGGCTGTTTCCTCTTTTCAGCTGCGAAAGAAACGTCCAGTCTGCCATGTGTTGGAGCTACAGCCAATTCTTGGCCAACAAACTTCAGCAACTCCTTCCTACGCAAAAAAATTATCTCTGTGTGTGTGAGTGTGTGCGCACGTGCACGTGTGTGTTTTGGAGTCCCGTACTTTCTTTAGACGCTGATTTCACATCCTGTTATGAGGGAGCAGCAGCTTTGATTGTGTCTTGATGCAACAAAACCATGATTTTGGAAAAGTTTCAGTAACAGTCACCAATGGATTATCAGGCAACGCTTCTCCAAAGGCATGCAGCCTGGCCAGGGGATTGAAAGGGTTTGATAAGTCCACCATCTGTGAATAAATCTACCCACACATTCGCATAAGAATTCGCCTTTTCCAATGCAATAGTAAGCTTAACTTTAAGAGAAGTTTAAGTACTACTGTTAAAAGATTGTAGCACACCTTTCTTTTATGAGCGTGTAGTTTTGTTTAGGAGTGTCCACCTTGGGGTACAGATACATTTCTAATCATCTTATATTTCTCATCCCAATCCTACATACAATCTTTTTATTAGCTTGTTGGGGGGGAGAAGGAAGGGCGAGATGTCGCCAGGTTTCTTTATTGTCAGGTGTTGTTATATAAAGAAAAATTAATGGAAAGTAAAAAGTAGATGCCTTTAAAAAGGTAACAATAAATCATTCAGAGTCCGTCAGTTTTCTGCACAGGCTGCTAGAAGAATAGATTTAATGGATCTACATACAACAGAGCTTTTCTATATTGCTTAAATGTTCTCTTCTGGCAGAGCATTGCATCATTTGGAACAAGTGCTATATCGTGGGCAGACTGTCTACTGAAGAGATACTGATTTCTGACAAGGAGTACTTTGATTGAGGGGCAGTCCGTGTATATCTTCTCTATAAGTGTTTCTTGGTATATATTTTGAGGCACAAAGCCTAAGAATACAGCACAGAGTATAGTAATGCAGAATACAGAAAAAAAAAAGCTGTTGATTACTGTTTATATTTTTAGTCTCCTCATTTCAGGAGAATGCCAAAAGCAAACTTCAGCAGTTGTTTCCAACCACATTATTCCTCATGACAGTATAAAATAGTAAGACAGTTTCACAAACTAGATTAAGAATCATAGTTTCTATTGCTGCATAAAATTGCTAAAATTGTATAGAAATCTGTATTGTGGATCGTAAGTTAATGTAAAAACTCCAAGCTATTTTTTTTCCACTTTGTCTATTTAAGCTACTGGGCAAGTTGTTGCATGAATAAATATATTTTCTTCCTCTGGAACTGTGTAATATTAAATGCTGTGTTGTTGGCATAAAATATAAGTTGATCAGACAGACAAAGATTATTATTCTGACAACAGCGTACACAAGGGTATCGTTGTACATTGAATTTCAGTGTGTAATATGGTATAAATCTTCATGAGAGACTCAGCTTTTATTGGCTGCACAGAAGGTGCTTTTCCTTATTAAATACGGGAGATGGTCCCGGGGGATTTTTTAAAAATATCTTTATCCATTTTTTTCATCTAGTCTCTGGGCCCTGGCAGGCTGACAGCTACAGCCAGGCAAGCATTTCCCTTCCGACTGCGTGGCTATGGATCCAGTCGGGCTTTAGCCCTCGAGCCCCTGGGATGCTGTGCCTCAGCAGCACCCATCAGGTTCCACACGAGCTCCACCCTTCCCATTCCTTAAATGGATGTACTTGTGCTTTGTCTATAGCCTGTAGGACAAAAAAACCAAACCACCTTAATTCTGTGAAATATTACCAGTGAAACACCAAAATGACAGCGCTTTGGATTCTGCACTTCTGTCGTTTCTTGCTATCACCGACTGCTGTCTTCTCATTGCAGCTGGCGGGGATTTTCAGGGCATAGGGACAGTGCCAGGCCCTCTCCCTTCTGGGCACTGCACAAAGTGAAGAGACGAGGGCACAGACTAAGATACCCTCTTCTTGAATTTGAACTACATGGATTATTTTCCCAGCCAATGCAAGTATATCATCTCTTTATTGGGCACAAGTAATTAGATTTTCACCAACTGTCCATCAGGAGTTACCCTGCCCTCCTAAATCTTCAAGACCAAGGAGGCCGTGGAACAAAAAGGCCATTCAAAGCCACCGCTGTTTCCCAGCCTGATTGTGGACCATGATCTCCTCTCCTTGGGTAAGCACTCCATGCAACTCAAATTCAGTCAGGAGCTCCAGGCCAGCTGAGACCTCACTGCCACGTGTCAAAGCAAGGAGCGACCCAAACCATGCAGATTTGTTTCCTTCAGCTCCTGCCCCTTCTGGACCCTTTTACAAAGCAAGGCAATAACCCACAGCTTCTACATCCTCCCTACCCCTGGAGGGGTGGCCTTGCCACCAGCATTCACACCCATCTCCCTTCCCCTGCGTACTTTATACGTACATATATACATCAGGGCCCCACAGCGTCATCCCACAGAACGGGTAAGGTCCCTGGGGGTGAGGGAAGAGCTCAGACCAGCCGTGTCACTCCTTTCTTCAGATCAGACAAATTCAGGGCTCATTACTAGATTACCAAACTTTGAATTTTTTTTTCCAGATTTTCTTGTCTTCACTATGAAAAGTTGTCAGTTGTGATATTTCAGACCCTTTTAGAGGCCATATGAAAAAAATTGCCATTGAAACTTTGATTTGCTAATTCTTTTACAATTAATAGAATCTAAGTCTTCCTAGCTGCCTAAAACTATCTTTTTCATCCTGGTGCTCCCTGTGATAGCTTTATAGCTTGATGCACTGAAAACCTTAGACAATCCCAGTATTTTTTATACCAGTACCAACTATAAAATCTATATGCATTACCTTTATGGCACAAGTAAGGACTGTGGAATTATTATGGCTAAAGTACACATTATTAGTGTTGTCTCTCTGCTACTGGTTTGTGTATTGTTATGTTCAGAGGGAGTAACAGCTCTAAGGACAAACCCACCACTTTTTTCACCATCCGTAGGAACATGAAATTGCATATTAATTTTTCAAAATTAGCTATCATGTAAAGTTATATTGTATATAGCTAAATAATAAAAGTAAGTGCATTTTTAGGTGCTCTTCAAGCAAGGTCACAGCGCTCATTAATTTCCCGCTATTGCTTTGAGCTGATGAAGTCCTAGCGGCAATCCATGGGACGATGACAAGAAATGTGGCATGCACATGTACATCTGCACTTATTGACCATTAAATTGGTCAATTTAAACAACGCACTGAACGTAACTCGAAGGGCTAATCACATTTACAGTTCACTAAATATTTTTTCACCTCTGTACAAATGCATATTGATGTGAGAAAAACTGTTCCAAAGAGGAAATGGTAAACTGTTAACCTCTTAGTTTAAAGCAAATATGCCTTATTTCCTGCTAATTTTAATTTACGGACATATTAAATGATGTCAGCTGACTCAGTCTTAATTCTCACATATACCATAGGAGAGGTATGTATTGGTGCATGGTTTTCACAGCCCGATTTCCCAGTTTTCTCCAGTTTGAAGTGTGTGTTTTTTAAAAAGGAGTATCTGTAAGATGCAGTATGTTCTGGTTTGCTGTATCTACCTCTTACCATAATAACTTCTAAACAAATGTTCGCATTTTAACAGAGTTGGGTGTATTTGTTTTTAGCTAATTTTTGCTTATTGTCTTAATTTTTCGCTGTCGAACTGGCTCCATCTCAGCATCCAGCAGTGATTCTGCAAGGAGGCAATCTGCATGGATGGATTTCTGAAAAGAGTGCTGCAAGCACAAAGGCAGCAGCGCACAGCAAGGAAAGGCTGAACTCTAAGCACGGCTTCAAAATGTTCCAGCTCTACTTGCTGTAACCATGTAATGAACTGTATAATTTTACTTCTTAACACATCTGTTCCCTCTTCTTTTCTCCCTTCTTTTTGCTCCTTCAGCCACCCAGCTCCTCAGCCCCTAGGCAGGTTGGTTGATGCCGTTTCTTTGTTCTTTGCATGAGTCCCAACAACATTTATCAACTTTCCTGACTTCACTTACCATTTATTCATAGCTAGTTTCTTCTTGCAGAGTTTTTATACTTTGAAATTGCAGACTAGAAAAGCAATTGCTTTTTCAGACTTCTCCACATGAACAACACCAGAGCTGTGCAAAGGCTAAATGCTGAATGTCACCTGTTTCTGGAAATGATAGCTACTGCAACCTCAGAGACTCTTTCAGTCTGCCTCCAGAAGCCAGCACTGCCTGCACAACAGGACGGCCTTCTCTGAATTTTCATCCTCTGCTTGGATTTTTGCAAAACCATCCAAGCAGGCTTCACCACATGCGTTTGTTACATTCTCTGCACCCCGCGGGAGGGACAGTACGGGCAGCAGAAGTCATGAGCATTGAGGAGGAGCATTCTTTGTGCACTGATCTAACCAGAACACTTCAAAAATTTGATCCAGGAGGAGAAATGATCACCCAGGCTGCTCTCCTTCAGGGTGTCTATAACTCAAAATAATAGCTCTTGAGTTATTAGCTGGTTATGTTTGGCATTCGTCTTCTGAAGTTACTGCCAAAGGCATATGCGCAGAATAGAGCATAACACCGCATTGATAAATACGTGTCATTTCCTCCTGCCTTCCCCCAGAACTGTACAGAATGGAAAGGAATAATTGGAATGTTAGTAAATATAATAGATCAGAATTTATTGTTGTTCTTTTTTTCCCCAGCTTGAACCTTTGTAACATCAGATTTCAACCTGGAGTGAGTGACTTTCATGTCTGATTTACAAATCTTTCAGATGAAGAATGTAGTGTGGAAACAAAAGAAATGCTTCCTTGGCCATGATTTTTCAGTTAAAAGAATTTATCAGATTAGGAAAAAAACAGATGAGAAAGTGAGCTGTGCCTGCGAAGGGAAGGAGTTTGTCGTCTTGGGAACTGTGCGTCTTCCCCTGGCCAGCTGCTTTGGTGGGGAGTCCCATAAGGTCTCACGTGTCTCTTCTGTTCCCCTTGTGTTCCCTGGCCACCACAATGTCTGTGGCTTTTAGCTTATCCTTGCAGCTGATCTGCAAAACTTCAGCATGGGACAGCGTAAAGAACAAGGTGCTGAATGGGGAGTTACTGTGCAGGGCAATCACAGCTCTAAGCTAAATTTCAGGTGGTAAAGGAATTAACGATAAAACATTGCTTCCAGTTTGTAATTCAGTGCTCCTGATTTTCTCTAACGGGCAAAAGATTCAAGATGCAAATTTGCTCTGCATTCTTCTCGTCTCTGCGTGAGCGTCTTTATGAAGCGCTGAGATCTGACGGAGGCGTGGTTAACAGCCGCTGGCTACGCACCGGAAAGCTGCTCTGCCTGTCCTCCACCCACTGCACCATAGGGATGTGCCTTCATTCCATCCTTTGGATTATAAAATATATTAAAACCGGAATTAGGAATGTGTTCAACTCTTACAATTCACAATATCACAATGTGATAAACTACAGTTAAGAGCAATTACTAAATAATTCTGCTAATTAGAAGATGGGCACAGAGCCCGCGCTCTCCCCAGGACTATGCCAAGGCAGGAGCAGCACCAAGCATGCACCAAGCCTGTAGAAGTCTCTGTGCCTAGAAGTCCTCGAGGACGTCCATCAGGATGTCTTAAGCCAAATGCTGTATCTG
>VZTO01003702.1:0-21733 GCA_013400615.1 Syrrhaptes paradoxus
CTGTTCACTCTGCACCAAGTAGTTCTGACAAGTTTTACTCCACATCTCCCTTCCCCATCCACTCTGCTCACACATTTCCAGTCTCTATGTCTGTTCCACTTTAATGCAGTCGTATATTTCTTTGTGCCAACATCACTACAGCCTCCTCTGAAACTTCCTCTGAGACTCCTACCCCCTCATAGAGACTCCTTGTCATCATCACACCCCAGCCCACTCTGACCACTTCAGAGCTAACTCCAGACGATGGCTGCATCAGCCGATAATCTTCAAAATTGTACATCCTAGATAGTAATGAAAATCAGCAAAGCTCTTGCTGCAGACCAGTTATTCAACCTCCTCCTTCTTACGGATGAAAAAGGTTTCTCACCTAAGAAGGGTTTTTTCTGTTTTCTTGCCCAGGAAATAGCTTGAATTTTGCCTTCTGTCCCTCGAACACCAAATCCACCAGGAACCAGAACTCCACTGCATGAGGATGAAAAGATTCCATTCACACGGGGCTCACCAGCATGGTTCCCCCCAACCACGTACCACCTCTCTCCCATAAAATCTTGGACTTGAAAGCCCTTTTCAGGAGTGGGGTCTTGCAAGTGCCCTGTGTGGCAAGGCCTGCCTGCAGCAGTTTCCATATGGCTTCACGTAAGCCATAACATAAAACGTCACAGGATTTTCAGAGCAACATTTTAGAAATGCACGTTTTGTTTTCCCAAGAAATCCCCAATACAATGCAGGCTGCAATACTAGCACGGCTCACGACTCACGTGCTCTGCACCAAACATGTTTGCAAACTTATCACCCAGCCAGGCCCATGCTGCTGCAGGCAGAAGGACACGAAGTTCTGCAGGAGGTTCTGCATTCTCACCCAGAGCCTGCTTCCTTGAGGGCTAACAAGCCCCACTTGTTTTCTGGGCTCTTAGCACTCCTCTGCATCCTATTTTTCCCTTCTCACACTTTCTTCCTGAAGAACTTTATACCACATTTACACCTTCTGTCCACTCTCTTGGGCTTTAACAGCCTTTACCAGTACCTACCCTTTCCCCTTATTTCCTTTCACCCTGTTTCCCCACTAAACATCCTCATCTCCATGATCATCTCCCCTACTGCTGCTTTTCACGAACTCCCTCACTTATTTAACAATTCTCCATTTTGCATCTTATCCTAAATTCCACTGAGAGGTATTTGGGGCAATATCAGAGTGTGTTGGTACAGTGCCTAAGAAAACAGTCTCCAGTGAGGCTCTTAATTCCAAAACTGGCAATAGCAGCAAGTTTATCAGACATGCTCCAAAGAAATGGCCAGAGTATAAGAGTCTTACTCAGCACCACACAGCTTCTGCCATGCTTCATGGTATCGGACAGGTTCTTCCTGCAGAGTATCTGGCTCCAAGTCAGCAGAGTCAATATACTGGGAAGAAATCCAAAAAAAAAAAAAAAAAAATAAAGAGAAAAAAAAAAAAAAAAAAAAAAAAAAAGGATGATGAGATACTGCTGTAAGAACATGCAGGGTCTCCTTAATTCTCATTAAATTAATATATTCCCCCTGGAAAACTCTGGATTTGTTTCCTACTGGATACTTGCTTATGTTTTTCTGGGCTGATTTCTTGCCTGATAGTCAAGAAAACTGCTTTCTCCCACCATCCTACTAGCGATGCACAAACAGAAGCCATGTTTTTTCTGTCTTCCCTTCCTGAAGCTCTGCTGTGACATACATGAAGCCCATGAGAGCCAGGCTCACAAAATGTCAAGTCTTAACAGAGCACAGCAAGGTGGGAACACATGGCTATGCAGACAGAAACAACCACACGGTGACAAAAAATTGAATCACTGTCTCAAATATACATCGTTGAATCTTCAAGAGGGGATGAAGAACAAAAAGGATGTGGTGAAACACCAGCTGTTATAAGTAAAGGATGTTATGACCAATATAGAAAAAACCTGCAAATTTTCCAGTTTCTCATCTCCAATATTCCAGTATCTCTGAACTCCTGAATATTCTGGCAGTCTGCTAACCCTTCTGAACAACCATTTTTGTCTTGACTTTTTTGTTTTTAAGCTTGGAATACTGCTAAACAGTTAACCCAACATAAGATCTCCACACGCAGGTTTCACAGCACCCATTCCCCTTCTGAACCATGCAAATCCAGCTGTGTCAGGAACTACCCACTGATGCACGCGCAGTGTTCACCCCTCACCAGTCCTACTTGTTCTTCTCCTCTACTGATTTTGTAAGTTGAAATGTAACCCCAAATGTAGAACAGTGCTTTTATAAAGCAAGCACCTATTTCCATGACTCCCTGGCATCACAAAACTGTGTACGTTTAAAAAGTATATTTAAATGAAAGTAAAATTTCTGACAACAGATACATATTTCACCTTTTCAGAGCATCTAGCTACAACTAAGACCCTCCAAAGCACCTGTGCAGCTAAACCAGCATTAAAACCTTACTAAAGCCTGAGGCAGAAGCATCATAAAAACTGTTAGTACCACAACGATAACAGCAACAACACTAAAAAAAGGATCACTTTCAACAACGGTCAGAGAAATTAAAGCAAATGATGCCCTCCTCAAATATATCTACCCCTCCACCGCAGTTCAGCACACAACACTGAGTTCTCATCAATTATACAGATACTTTGTGCATCTTACAGGATGAAAGGCTGGTTTGCTTTGAAGCTGTTTGATGCCTGACAACAGAAGTTTTGATGCTGTAATCCAAGGACAATTTTAAAGCTTACTGGCTGAATCAGCTCTTCCCTACCGTCTACGGGTTTGTGAAAAAATTAAGAAACTTAAGAGGGGTAGCGCTGTAGGTGTAAGGAGTGTGGGGGGAGAGGATGGGAATTTTTTTTTATGCACGCACACACACAATTCCCCCTACCTTAATGTCAAGTTTGTGGTTGATAGCCAGTGCAGAATGCTCCAGTGCTTTAATGACAGATGCATAGGAATCTGAAAACTTGGTGTATTTGCCAACAAGTGCAATGGAACATGTTTCAAGGAGACGGTCATACCTAAACAAAATCAAAAAACAAGTGTTATTTCATCATTAACAGGAAATGGGGGCAAGAATCACTTATGTTCTATTCAGCTTTTCAAGTAACATAAACAGTTGGGCTCTTGAAAGTCTGTCCAACCAGAGAGATAATGATTTTGGAAGAGATGACCTTCTATAATAATTATGACTTAAAAACATCAAAGCAAGATTAGAAGAAAGAAAAAAAAGCAATGACAGAGAAGAAGAGTCGCAGAAAGTCATGTATAAATTAACTCATCTCTCTTTATGCTGAAAAGCCATTCTGAGTAGATCCAAAGTGCCTTTTCAGGAAGCTGTATTAGATCCAAAGTCTGCAGTAATGCATTAGGAGAGAGGATCAAAGCACAACTCTGCATATGTTTATACTGTACACATCTTCCCATGCTGCTTCCGAGTTCACTTCAGCAGCTAGAAATACAGAAAGGACTTCTGAAGTCCTATGGTTTACTGCCTACACTTTCAATCCCAGCATCTGGCAGCATGGGTTTTATGCAGCGTTCTTAGCTACAGCTACGAGATTGTATAAAGTTTATTTCAGAATTGCAAGTAACTTCAGCACAGCTGGTTACTGAGGGTTTTCCCCATCAAAAGGAAATGTTATTGACAGTGGTAAGCCTGTGTCAGGTATATAAATAAAGGGAAACATCTAGATATTGAAAACTAATTTCTTATAAGGACAAACATATTTAAGGCTTCAGAAAGGGCCTGAATGCCGACTGAAAAGACTCAATTCACTATATCCCCAGGACATGGGAGTCTGTTCCCCACAAGAAAAAAGTGTCCTAGGAGTCTCAGACAGAACAGTTCCAAACCAGTTTTTTCACTTCCTTGAAAGCACACTCAAAAGGTACATTTTTATTGACGCTCCTAATGACTCCTACATATGCCTACAAAATGTTTTCAACACTTTGTAATGTCACTGGCTTTTCAGTATAAAAAGGAGGGCTGAGCTGTCCACCTTTTAAACTGGTTTTGACATAGACAGTATACTACCAACACAAGATATGGGACTCAATAATATTATCTTGCAGGATTCTCATGTTGAAGAATTTTTTTTTCCAAACAGTTAAACATCTAGGAAGAAAATGCTTTTTAGTAGTAAAAAAAAGAAGAAAAAAATTGAGCACAGAAAAATACTTGAGGAACAATCATCACCTAATAACCTAATAATCAAGAAAAGAAACTAATCTGGAGTCTTAACTCAAGCTATGCCCAGCGGTGCAGCTCACCTGTCAGCCATTTCCTTCCACTTCATGAGCATCCTCCTGGGCTGCCTCTCAATGGGAAGGTCAAGCCTGTGTCTGAAGTAGTCAACAACCCCCTGCTCCTCTAACAACAGAGGAACCCGGTAGATAGAAGAGACATCATGAACACAGATGACCTGTTCATAAAATATGAATGTCATTAAAACAGATCTAATTTTAGACAGATATTCAGAGAGCTTCTATCTCTAACAGCCAACCAGATGACCACCTAAACTTCCAGGAAAAAACATCTGTTGAATAACATAACATATGAATAGCTTAATACTAGTTTTCAGATGCCTGAAAAACTTCATATGCTTCAACACTCCCCAGGTATTACTGCTTGCTGGAGCTCCTTGGGAAGGGCTATAACATGATAACCCAGCAGTAAGAAATTCAGCTGCTCTGCAAGTTATGCGAGCGCACAGAAAGTTCAAAGAACGCTTCAAAGAGACTTCTCCTGTGATACAGCCTTCTAGGTAATCCTAATTGAAACGACACTTAAACTGCCCACGAGCCCAGCTGCCCCATTTCCCACCACTGTTATTCTTAACCAGGGCTCCCAGTTTGATTAAAGCCCAGGGAAATCTGCGATCTCGATACAGCAATAAATTTTACAGGGAATCTTTCATCCAATTTAGGATTAAACAGCTATGAACAAAGAATTCTTAAGTCAATGAGTACCTAAGTCAGTAGTTCTAGTTCACTGACATGGGTTTCCACAGAAAAGGAAAGACAGCTCTGGACAACTGTCACCTGTCCATCAGGAATGAGACTGTACTTTAAGGATCAAAAATATACTGGCACAACTATTTTTAAATCCTCATTTCTCCTGACTCAAACGAGAACAGAGTTCAACTGTGCACCAGTAAAACGCCCTAGGCTGCAAAATTTCCTCCTTTACAGTTAATAGCATTTATTTCTCAATTCAGGTGCAAGTGCAGCCAGAGAGGCAGCTATGTAAAATTGCATTAAACTTCCTGGAAAGTGCCTGACAAGAGCCAACATACTTTCAATTCCTGGACAACAAGAGGCAGATATTGTACTGCTGATACATCAATACTATTGCCAGCGAATTCTGAATTCCATACTTGAAACTGCAAGGCTCAGTTTGGTCTTGTCATATCAGAAATTCAAAAATAACTTGACAGAGCCTGAAATTGTGAAGTGGTACTCAGTCTTGCACAAAAAGGCAAAATTTTTCAACTGGCTTGGAAAGTGGTATTATTTAGGCTACAGACTGTTTTGATTATTTCCCAAGGTCTACCTCAGACTATGCTATGCAGAGTAGTCTCAGTATAAAAAGAATCACGATAACATGGAATTTTTGCATATCACATAACATTCAAGTGAAGCAGTGCTTCTCTCAAATACCATTTCAACTCTCCTGTGCTATCTGTCCTCCTACAATCTTGAGCAGAAGAACAGTACCATGAAAAGAGCAGTGTACAAAATACTTTCATGTATCCTTTAAACCTAATTTTGGGCAACTACTTTTTGTCCTCTGATTCTGAAAAAACTCATTCTTCTGTATTCACAGAAAGAATGTGGAAGGATAACTAAGGTTAAAACCAGTTATTCAGATCATATCTCAGATTCCATAGAATTCTCTAAGCCTACACTAACTACCTTATAAGAAAACCTGTGTGTTGGCATAAAAAGGACTATTTTTGCAACGGTTACACGTGTAAGGAATGTAGGTAAGAAAGCAGGAAATGAATTATGCAGTTAACAAAAGACACAGCTAGAACACAAACCCACTACACTCAGATAAAACTCCACTCAGCATCTGACAGACAGCTAGAATATTTATTGCAAGGAAGTGCAGACAGCAATCTTTACCTGTTCTGGTTCAACATGACAGAACATGGAAATCTTTTCTTTTACTGAGGTATCCAATGGAGTGGAGCACCTGCAAACAATCTAACAGAAGAGCAACATCAAGGCTGTGAAGCAAAACAGAAGTATTCAGACATTCATAAAACAAACCTCCAAAAAAGCTGCCTTTCTGCAATCTCCACAACTTGGGAAAAACACCCAACTCTATTAATTTTACTTGTTTATTACCAATATACAAGAACTCTCACCCTAAGCAACATTTAAAAGAGGATGTTGGTGCAACACACCAGTACTGCATTTTCAAATTTAAAGCCATGTCGCAAACCTTACCAGATCTGGTGAGAGACCAAGACCTCTGAGTTCACGAACACTGTTTTGGGTGGGTTTAGTCTTCTGCTCTCCTGTAGAGCTTGGCTGGTCAGAGAAGAGCAGAAGTTGTTATAGCAAATTATGATGGTATGTAAAAATGATTCATCAGGCTAACTGGGACTTTCCACCCCATTCATCTTGTAAAACTTTGACCCAGTTCTTAGACAATTCACATGAATTCTAAATAACCCTGTGCACTATCATTTTAATCTCAAAGACTGAAAGCAATTGGCAGAAACCGGAGTTCAAGTCTGTACAGTCAGTAGAGCTGCATTATAGCGAGGGAGGGAGAGGACACAGATCATAAGGTTTTTATGCACTGGTCCCTCCACATACCTCATATTTTATCCTTCTAATTTTTTCTCCATAAGTCACCTGGCCTGGACAGAAAGGGAAAAAAAAGAGGGAGAAGAGGAGAACGAAGATTGATCTGCACTCCAGTAACTATCAAGCTGCTCTGCCAAATCCGGTTCCAAGAAAAGGAATACTCATGCTCTCCAGTACTGTTAACATAACCATGGAATAATTTTTTCAGCAGTGATTCCTGCAGTAGGAATTTTTTGCTTGGTTAAGACTGTAAATTGTCTCCAAAACCAAAGCAGATAATACAGATGGGGGTTATATGAGGCATTATATGGCACAGAACACCTTCATATGCTTTTGATCTTAACTGGACTTCACTCCATCCACTTGGTACACAGCAATATTTTGGCTTTCTTTGTGATTCATAATTAACTGATTCTTATCATAGCACTGCTTCATAATACATTTTCTTTGCTGAATCTCTGAACTAAGGGTGACAGCTGCTCAGATTGTTATGGCTTACATAGCGGTCAGATATGAGAGTCTATGAAATGACTGTTAAAGATCAGAATGAGCATTAAAAATATTATTTAGGGGGAAAATAAAAGATTATCTTTCAAAACACAGTATTATGTTTTGAAATTACAAAAGCAACCCAACCTACTTTTCCAACCACAGCTAATGCAAATCTTGGGGCAGGAGGAGGAACACAGCAGCAGAAATATTGAAGAACTCTGGGAAGAGCTTGGAAAATGATCTTATTGATAAGTCTAAATGACTGTGAAGTCTGCCTGTATCACTGAATTTTATATTACCTTTGCAGAAATGAAAGGCTATGCAAATGAAGGGAAATTGAAAGTTTTCAGCCCTAGAAAGCAAGCTGACCTCCAAAAGCTAGGAGACAATTCCACAACAGCAGTTAAAGATGCAAAACCACATCAGCTGCAACTCCCAAACATTTATTGCACACTTACACACTTTGAAAAGTTTCTGTTTGCTTCTTGCAAACCTTTTTAAATATGTAACCATATATTCTCTGCATTTCTTCCAGAAGTTTCTATATACAGAAATACAAATTTAACAGCGCCATTCAGCACTGTATGTTTTAGAGCATTTCAGAAACACATATTCAGAAAGCAAGTTTTGGATTGGGGAAGGCCCTAACCACCAAAACATTTTAGGTCCTTACCTGGGGAACTAGACTGACATGAATGTTACAAAAATTCTCTCTTTTTGCTTTGAACTGGAACTGGCGGAAAGCTTCAATGAAAGGCATGCTTTCAATATCGCCTACCGTCCCACCCAGCTAAAAGAGACAAAGAATGGAAGTTAGTACCAAAACATCAGCTGCTGAATATGTAGGACACTGAAACATCTCCTCAGCACCTCCTTCTGATTCCCTAAAGGAACATCTACACCAATATGAAAAGCAGGATTTGCCAGTTGGATGTACTACTTCCACAGCCTCCCATCTACCCCAACTATTATTTCACCTTCATGATTTCCCCCAAAATCAAAAAAACATAAGAAAAACAGCTTCTCATAGGGACAGCACCTCTCCAGGGACATTAGCTTTGCTTCTATTCTCTCTTTGGGGAAAAGATTATCAAAATTATCATTTATGAACATTAGGTGGCACTGAGAAGGAAAATTTCTGTTAAGTTAGTAATAATATAGAGTGGGTTTGGACACATGCACAACAGACACAAGGCGTTCTTTGGAGCAGTGACAGCCTCCCGTGCATTGTCAGGCAGTGCCTCCTAGGTACTTCAGGATCCAGCTTGGGAATCCTGGAATAGAAATTGGCACTCAAGCTGCAGGGAGAGTCCCAAGTCACCATGACCCAGGGAATTCTGGCAAGCTCCCTATCTCCATTTTAGCATATTCTGCCAGCCAACTCTGCAGTCTCAGAGCCTTCGCCCTACTCTGTCTCCTCTGGCAGCAGGACATCCCGTACGACACACTGAAACCGAGCAGGGCTTGTCCCCACTCACTTGGGCCATTCACTTTTCTAGGTCTATGCTTGAACTAGTCACTCCAAGGCTCCCTTTACTGCTACGGAAGAAAGACAACTGCTTCCAGAAGGTGATTTACCTACCACCCTCCCTCCACACCCAAGGAAGAAGAGGGCACAGTATGATTAACTCAGAGTTCGATGTATACTTATGAGAGCTAAAGTTCATTTTATAGACTAATTTACACTACACTACAGAGCAAAGCATCTCAAAAACATAACTACCCAAGACCTTGGTCTTTCAGACAGAAAGCATTCAAAAGAATCGGTGAGCAAGCGGGGATTTTTGACTAACTTAACAATATCCAAAGTTGAACATTACTGTAAAAAAATCTTTACTGTGCAAAATATGCACATAGTTCAGTTTACTGAAAACAAGTGTTTTTTTTTTATTAAGAGCTACAAACCTCAATCACACAAACTTGGGGTTCAATGCCATCTTCATCTACAGGGATTTGTGCCTGCCTCATTACCCATTCTTGTATAGCATCTGTGATGTGGGGAACAACTGAAAAAGAAAGCCAGGCAGGGGTTAAAACCACAACCCATGCACATTTCCCCCTTTAATTAATTACAGAGCAAATTATTGAAACTAACTATCCAGTGTTTCCCTTATCACTGCAGCACTGATCTGTGTCTTTAAGGAAGTATGCATTTTTGAAGGGATTATACTTGGCTGTGATTTTCAAGAGTAGTGCCTTGGCAGGAAATGTAACCCTGCCTCAATTTAAACACATGCAAGCAATGTTTCTTTTAAACTGCAAGAGTCAAGTACAAACAGTTCTTTGCTCTAAGCAGAGAGTAACTTTGTTATTAACTGTCTGGAAAAGTCCCTATCCAAACCAGCTGCCGAGGATGCTCAAATAGGGAAGGGACTGATTTGATCCTCAAAGATCCTTTCAGTTTCCTAATTACAGGACAGTTACAAAAAGCAATAACCATTTTAACTACCTAAAAAATAACCCACAGCTGTGTTAGGCTGAAGCCTGTTCACATTTAGTACCAGGGTCATTAAACAGCTGGACCAAAGTCCATCATATAGGACCAACAAAAGGCAGCTGAGCACTAGAAAGTTTTGAGGGACTTAGATAACCTGATTCAGTACAGCACACACCACCACACCTGCACTGGTGCATCTTCTACTTCCCCTTTTGAGAAACAAACAAAAAACATCCCAAGGACAGCATATAACAAAGACTTCAAGTGAGGATGAAATGCAAGAGCATCCAACCAGGACAAAAAGACAGAATATATTTCTAAGCATCAGGAATGAAGCCTCACATCACCTTGGACAGTTTTGCCAAGATAGTCTCCCTTCCTCTCCTTGTTGATGACATACTGGTAGATCTTCCCAGTAGTCAGGTTGTTGTCTTTGGTGAGTCGGATATCAAGGAAGCGCTCATAGTTACCAAGGTCCAGGTCCACTTCTCCTCCATCATCTAGCACAAAAACCTCGCCTGCAGCACACAGAAAAAAGCACAAACACATATGTCAAGGGGAAACAGTCCACATCAGCAATTTGTTGGTTTCTGCCTGTGACAGCTGGAAGAATTCAATGTAAGAAAATAACTTCTTTGACTGCTACAGCAAGTTTAGGAGTGGCTAATAAAACTAAAAGCCTTATATAACAAAGAGGACTACCACACTGAGGACTGAATCCCTCAAGCAGGCAGCAAGAGGGCCGGCGCAAAGAGCACATCTCTGCTACTCGCTGGTGGTGTGATCAGCCCCATGTCAGTCTGGAACCACCAACAGGCTCAGCTCGCAGCTCCCCTATGCAGGACCAGACGCCAACTCTGCTGCCATGCAAAGGAGCTGGTTCCTTCCAGGCAAAACCAGCCCCGGCACCAACCGGGAAGCCCCTGGTACCCAGCTCAGCCCCAGGGACACTCACCGTGCTCGTACGGCGAGAAGGTGCCGGCATCGATGTTGATGTAGGGATCGATCTTGATGGAGGTGACATGCAGCCCGCAGGACTTGAGGATGGTGCCGATGCTGCTGGCGATGATCCCCTTGCCGATGCCCGAGATCACCCCGCCCGTGACCAGGATGTACTTCATCTGCCTCGCTGCCTGTCACCGGCACCGTCTCAGCCAGGGCTCTTCCCCGGCCGGGCAGGGACACACCGGCTGCCTGGAGGAGCCCCGGGCCCCGCCATTCCTGTCAGTGAACGGCCCAACTCCCCCCATCAGCGGCCCTCCCGCCATTCCCGCGTGTCACTGAGGGCCGGCGTCCCTCCCCGGCCATTCCCACCGGTCACTGAGGGCCGGCGTCCCTCCCCGGCCATTCCCGCCGGTCACCGGGGGCCGGTCCCCTCCCCCCATCCCGTCATAAATTCCCGCCACAGGCGCGGCCCCGCCCGAGCCACCAGCGCCCGCTACCCATTCCCCCCCCCTACCTCCGCAGGGATCCGCGTGGTCCCGCCCGCTCCCCGCCCTCCCCCGTGTCTGCCCACATGGTCCCGTCCGCTGCCGCCCCCCGGCGTTCCCCCCTCCCACCCCTCACCTGGACCCGCCGGGTGCCCGGGGCGGCGCGCGGAGGACGCGGGGCGGGCGTGGTGCGGGACGGAGCGCGCGGCGCGCTGCTGCCAGCCGGCTCGGCGGGGAAGCGCATGAGCCCGGCGCGTGGCGGAGCGCAGGCGCCAAGGGGGAGCTGCGCCTGCGCAGTACAGGGAGAGGGGCCGCTACAGCGCCTCAGAGCGGGCGGGCGGGGCGCGGACTGGTAGCGGCCCCGCCCCCGCCCGCCTCAGTGCCCGCCCGGTGCTGCCGCCCGCGCCCCTCAGCGCCCAGCACCCCACCGGCAGCGGGGAACTCCGGTGCCAGCGGGGCTCGGTCTCCCGTGCAGCTGGTGGGCGCTGTGGTCCCGTCCGACCCCCGGTGGCGGGGTGGCTCCAGCGCCGCTGTGTGCGAGGAAAGCGGCTCCGTGGAAAGCGGGGGCGGGGGGGGGAGGCGGTGATATGCAGCGCTGCACAGCTCGGCCCTGGCCCGGGGAGCGGCTCCCGAGGGCAGCTCTGGAAGAGCCGGAGGGAGCCTGGGGAGGTTTGGCCCTGTCAGGAGGAGGAGGATCTGGCCTCCCTTCAGCCCGGGTGCTAACAGCTGCTCTTTGTGTGCTAGGGAAGCAGAACTGCCAGGAACTCAAAATGACAGATAAAGGTTTCTTTACAATCACTTGTGTGCTCTTTTCCAAACAGATGGTGAGTGGGACCCCGGCAGCCGGTTCCTGCAGGAATATACCTGAGCAAATGGAGGGAAGGGTTGAGGGAAACCCTGGCCCTGTTACGTCCAGAAGTTTCGGGTAGGCCTGTGTTTGGCCTTCAGCACGTCAGGTGGCAGCTCATGAAGGGATTTCTCCTGGCTGTTGGACAGACCAGCCCGTTTCGCTGTCGGGATGCTGCTCCTGACGTTCCGCATGCATCTTGCTCTTTCCACTTGCTCAATTTCACCTGGTCATAAATTCTCTGAACTGTTACCTCAGATTTTTAGTGTGGGTAATAAATTGTTCTCTGTATGCCTTAATCACCCCGCTTGTCCATGGCAATTGCAATTTGTGCATGGAACTACAGTCTTAAATAATACATCACTAGATTGCTTGGTTTCGTGATATTACTTAATGCTGCCTCAAGCTCTTTATCTCTTTGGATTTTCTCCTACTTGCCTTTCTCTGTCATGCATCTTCCTTGCAGTTAGGTTGCTGTGGTTTGCAAAGCATCGCTGCTCACTTTGGTGACTGTCGCTGTGCTCTTCTTCCTCAGCGCTGCAGCCTTTCTGGCTGCTCTGTCACAATTTGTGTTCTTTACTCTGTTACCCCTTCTGCACAGGTGGTGTGACAACCTTCACAGCAAGAGGAGCTGTCTGACCGTACAAAAGGCATATTCCAACGATTTAAGAAATTAAAAAATACCACTCCCTGACCCAAATGCTCACATGGTTTTGCCTCTGAATTGCTTATTGACATTTTGGTGGGTGTTGTGCCCACTGGAGAAGCCGCCTGTGTGTATTCACAGTGAATGGGTTAGGGTGACACGCTTTGCTGCTGATTGCAGCTAACGTGCCCAAGTTCCTTCCCCGACCCCTGCAAATCACAATGCCTAGTTCCAGCAGGCATTCCTGGCCTGGGGAAGGTTACAGCACGAGTACCTTTGGGAGGTGTGGGACCCCCAGACCCTCCGCAGTTGAGGTTTTTGCCCTGGGGTTCCTGTCCAGTGAGGGGTGTGCACACCCTCTCTGCTGTGGAGGGAGTGGGTGCTGTGTGTGCGTGGGTGAGGCGGTGATTTCATGAGCATATATTGTCCTTCCAGGGGGCTGAGGAGAGCCCAGGTTGAGGTTGGACTCGATGATCTTAAGGGTCTTTTCCAACCTAAATGATTCCTTGATTCTGTTCCAGGTCACCTGGTGTTTGTGGTGGTCTGCACAGAGCAGCCCCTCTCAGGCTGTGGGGTTGGCTGAGACACGGTGCAGCGTTCCCGGACAGATGTGCTGGTGCCGTGTCCCCAGGCGGATGTGCTGGTGCCGCGTCCCTGGACAGATGTGCTGGGAGTTGGGGAGCAGGGGAAGGAGGCTGCTTTTTGAGGCTCTCCTTGCTGGCAGTTAAGTGCCTGTTGTCTGTGGTGTGCAAATGTGTGTCGGTTAATTCTGTCATTGTTGGCCTTCTCCTCTTCAGTNTGGTGCCATGTCCCCGGGCGGATGTGCTGGTGCCGCATCACTGGACAGATGTGCTAGGAGTTGGGAGCAGGGGGAGGAGGTTGCTTTTTGAGGCTCTCCTTGCTGGCAGTTAAGTGCCTGTTGTCTGTGGTGTGCAAATGTGTGTCGGTTAATTCTGTCATTGTTGGCCTTCTCCTCTTCAGTGTTCATCTGACCTGCAGCACACATCTCCATGGACGTGTTCTCCTGGATGTTGATCAGCTCTGTGGGCAAAGCTGCCTGCTGTCTTCCCCAGAGGCAGGTTTCCCCTTGCTGCTGGTGTGCACAGGAGTAGTGGGTGGTATCTGGTGCCTGCTCTGAGAAAGCATTTGCTTTCAGAATTGCCTGGCAGTGCTGTTTTGTTTCTCCACGAAGGGCTCCACTTGCTTTCTTCTGTTACACAAGTAGCTCCTAAGTGAGAAGAACATCAGTTCCCAATGCCTTTTCTAAGGAAGGAGTGGTCTGATGAAGGGGTGACGGTGAGTGAGCACAAATGCAGGAAAAGGGGGGGTGGGTGTGTGTGCACCGTCTGCGTGCATTGTCCGGTGGCACATCCCAGTAAGCCACAGGGAGGTTGAGCTGCTCCAGGGCTGGGTCTTGATGTCTCTCAGCTTATCCCATTTCATGAGCGATATTTGCCCGTGGCAACTGTGTTGTGACTGAAGGCAAGTCCTTGCTTTCAGAGGTGTATGTAACCTAAATGTGAGCATCTCCTTTTAGACACAGAAATCATTTCTTCAGTGCCTATTTGAGGCCTCACGGGTTGGATTAAGCAGTGCTTAAGAGATAACTACGCTCAGTGGGAGTTATTGTGAATGGTGTGGAATAACAGTGACCCAGAAAAGTGAAATTACAAATTACCATTGGCCAGTTTGGTCTCAGTCCTGAACCTGAGGTCGAATCCTGGGCTGGTCCCTGGGGCTGTGCTCCCTCCCAGCTCCTCCTGCCCCTGCAGACACGGGCACAGCAGAGAAGCTGGAAAGTCCTTGAGTGTCCTGGCAGCAGCTCTGCCCATCAGTGTGTGATCAGCTTCTCCTCAGCACAAACCCCAACAGCCTCACACCAGCTGCTGGGAAAAGAGGGAATTCTGTCCCAGCTGACACCAGGACACTCCTGAAGATGAAAATATGACCTATTGCAACAAGGTTTTGAGAATGGGATATCAGTTCAGGCCAGTAACACTTCTCTATGATCGGTGAAAGAAGCAGCTAATGATGGTCCCACACGGGAGTGGTGGGATAAACAGGAGCCTGGCTGAGACCCAGTGGAGAAGAGTCTGGCAGCTATGTGGGCTCACTGCCACCCCATCACTGGGCAGCACTGCAGAGAAAACATTTTATCTTTATTATTATCAGTATTGTGCATCACCGCGCACATCTGGTATTTACATTTAGCACCAGCCCCAGTCGTATCATGTTGGGTGGGTCTGAGCACATACCCTTCTGACCGTTCACCCCAAATGCCCTCCGCATGCCCCAAACAGACATGGTGTGGGTGAGGACACCCCTGACAACATCCCATCCACCCTGACCTGTCCCTTGGTGGCAGCAGAGGGCTTTGCAGGAGGCTGGACTCAGCAGGGACAGGCTGGACACTTGCTCTCTGCCTGAGCCCAGAGCCAGCTCTGATCTGTGCCTACGAGCCTGGTAGAGTATCCGGGGTGAGCCAAACCCTCTGAGTCTTACGAATTGCCCTTTTCTTTTGCTTACAACTCTACCGCATGCTCTTATTGCTGTTTATAAAAGTTTTTAGTCTTTTTTTAATTTTTTTCTTTTTTTTTTTTTTTGACTGTGCTGTGCAGTTTGAGAACTTCGCACAAAACTGCAAAACATTTACCCCAACGCACCGTCTCAGACAGGAGGGCACTGGCACCACCCAGCCGTGCAGAATGAACATTTACACAGCGCTAGCAGACGTACGGGTGGTGCAGCTCCTCCACTGCTCTGCTCTCCTCTGTGCTGTGCCAGGCACACCAGAGCAAAACCTGCAGAAAGCAGTAATTCACGTGGATCCAGCTGGTTTGTGTGGCACTGACACTGCTATATACTGCAACCCACAAGGAACAACCCAACACGCTCTGCAGAGAACATCTGAATGCTGCCCTTCACTTGGAGGAGTGCAAAAAGCCTCCCGTTGAGAGGATGGAGCATCTCACGTGCTGCTGAAGTGCCCCAGACATCTCTGCCTCTGCATACCAGTGGAAACCATCACTGGCTGTTTTTTAGTACAGAGTGTTGCAAGCAACTAAAAATAGACATCAGAGTGATTACCATCTGCCTTTCTCCAGATTCACCCGCAGTTACTCCATGGCTGCAGAAACAGTGATGAAATAGTTCCTACTGTGATCCAAAAGGTCTCCAGAAAGGGTTTTTCAGTGATGGCAGTGGCAGTTCTTAGTAGTGGAGGTACGTACCACTGCTCTTCTGTAGAAATGACTGTAAAAAATCCCAATTTTTTAGTTTCTCCTGGCCAATTCCCATCTGCATGTGGATCAAAGCCCCTGCAGCAGTCAGACAGGCTTTGAAACATGCTGGAGAAACTCTTCAACGTTTGGTTTCCACTGTGTGCTAACCCCTGGATTACACCTGATGTTTCATCCTCATAAACTTATCAGGGGTGATATGAAGTCATTGGCAAGCAACAAGCAGACCATATGGAATTTGATTTGGGAAGAAAATAGCTTATAAGAGGGACCCATCTGCACTTCCACATAGCAGGACATTCCCCTTGGGTCTTCTGTACAGCTCCTTTAGGTTTCCATGTGCAGGATTAATACAGGGTTTGTGTAAAATGTTCAAATTCTGTACTGAGTCTACACTTTTTCTCTGAACTTGATCAGGTTTTCACCAAAATGCAAAGCAAACGCATCTGTTGCCCAAAGTAACAAGGGGGTTTGGGCAGATCTTACAAAAGATGCAAAATAATGTAAGAATGGAGCTGGCTGAGGAGGGGGCACAGTGTGCTGGAAGGTCTGTGATAGCTCTTGCCCCCTCCCCTTGCCCCGCGGATGGCTGTGCTGTGTCTTCTGCAGCAATGTCCGCTAGATGGTGGGATTGAACTGCAACAGAAGAGTTCCTGAAGTAACAAAGGGACGGGCCAGGCAGCGGTGCCACGCGTGGGGACCTGGGAGCTGCTCTTGGGGTCCAGCACTGGAGCCCCAGGTGCCCCTTGCGGGTTCGGTGGCCTTTGGCAGCCGCCCTGCTGGGACAGGCTCCGCAGCACAGTCCCAATCCCACCGGGACTGAGGAACTGTGAGCCTTCCTGGTAGCTCTGGATTCTTTCAGGCAGGGTTTCTTCATCTTCAGGGCTCTTCCTATCTAGTTCTTTTCTCCATGAAGAAAAGTCGTCTCTTTGCTAGGAAGCAAGGAGTGAACCCACTGAGGTGCTGCGGAGCTCCGCCAGGCTCAAGGGAAAGGTTTTGATCAGAGGACTGTGACCGAGCAAGAAGATAGCAGTGAGCAGGGCACATCACCAGAAAGGGGGGTGGGTAGGAAGAAAAATTTTGCAAATGGAGAAGGCAGCATGGGGGGGGAATAAGCTCTCAACCCTGTTTGACGAAGCCTGTGCTGCCCTTGGGCAGAGTGCTGGACCAGCTCTCCGTCCCCACTCCTGGGAGGTCATGCCACAGTTCTGTGCCTCACTTTCTCCTGTGTAAGGTGGAATCAAGGAGTCTGACACTTTTGGGACAGTCTTTTGGTATGTACCATGACAAGGGCATTAGAGCTCTGTGTTTTAATTGCTGACTCTGCTTGTGAGCCTGTGTCCTCCCTACCTGGAGTCACAAAGAGATGAGGCTTTAGCTCCATTCATGAGACTGACCGGCTGGGGGATCCGAACCTGCACGATCCTGTTTCCCTCATTCTGATTTATGCTTTGCATCTCCTACATAAAGCAAACTGAGCTCTGCCAAAGCCAGCTGCTGCTCGAGGGGTGACGGAAGCTGATGGAGCTGCTGGTCACTGGCCAGCCTGGCGAGGGTGCAGCCTGCAGGCTCTGTGTTTGCAGCAAGACTCATGCAGATTTCATGCATGGAGAAGCTGCAGACCCAAAATGAGATATTTTCCTTTGAAAAAAAATGAAGTTCCCTTCTCTGAGGGGTGCTGTGCTGGTGAGAGCTTTGCTGGACATCTTTCTGAGGAGAGAAACGAGGCAGACCATCTGAAGCCTAAGGGATGCACTCACCTCCTCCAGTGTTCTCATTTTCCAGCTCGTGCATTCTAGAGAGGCGAGACCAGCTGCCACACAGTCTGTTAGAGAGGTATGCAAGGGCAAGAGGCAAAATTATCGAGAGCTTCTTCTCTACCTGCATGACTGAGCAAAATTTAATTACGTCTGCTCCTGGGAGAGCTGGCTGGTCCATGCGATTTAGGTTTCCTAACANCGGGAGAGCTGGCTGGTCCTTGTGTATGAACCATGCGATTTAGGTTTCCTAACAATCTGTGTCTGTGAGTCCTCTAGCCCAGGAAGTTGCCTGAGGTAGTGACCAGGGAAAGCTGGTACAAGGACTTTGTAGTGAGTGGTTCAAGAAAAAGAATGGTACAGGGAAAAGGGGTTTGCTATCCCCAGGCAATGTGCCTGTTGGATTTTGCCTTAAGTCATCTGCCTTTGATGTTTTTAGCCTGTCATATTTCCATACAGTCATTTACATCTGCCTCTTTAATGGTGTGAGCTTGACCATCTAGGGAATTTCTCTGGTGCCTCTCAGCCCAGCATCCAAATCCTCATGCACTGACTGTTGCTTTTGTGTTTTCAAGACTTAAATTTTATCTGCTGTCAGGTGATGCCTTCTGTTCTTATTGTCCAAAAAGACTATTTTTTCCCTTTCCTCTTGGCAGCAACAGATAGCAGTTGTAAAATTATCTCACAAAGCTGCTCATCAGACACGGTCGTGGTAATGAACGAGGTTTTGAAGAAGAGGCTTGGTACAGAGAGGTGAAGGGGCTAGGTGAAGGATCTGCAGGAACATTTGTGGAGGTGATTTCACCCCAGGATGCCAGGGTGTGCTGGCAGGTTCCACAAGCGAAGACAAGTCATCCCTGCTACTTATGCATTTGTCAGTCCTGCATGTCTTGCCATTGTGATAAAGTACAGGAAAGTTCATCAGTCCAGGTGTTCAATAACTGGGCAGAATTTGCTGTGATGGGACCTCTTGCATGGGCAAGATACAGAGTAGAGGACTTGGAGCTCTGCAAGATAATGCAATCACTCCATGGAGGGTCTGGTTTAGAAAACCTGAAACGTGACCTCTATGGAGCAGGGCAGGAACATTGAGCAAAGCAGCGAGGTGCCAAGAGGCAAAACAGGTTTTGGTCTCATTATTTGCAATGTACAATAAACAAGCAGAGTGTGACCACGGTTTATTTTAATGGCTGCTCTTTGTGCCAGGCAGGTGTGCCAAGGCCCAGAGGAGGATGCGTGACGCTGCGCAGGCACTCCTTGAGAGGTCACCTCTCTCCTGAACAATTCACATCCTCAACAGAAAAGTCAGAGAAAAGGATAAGTGTGATTCTCTGTAACGTTTTTCCTTGAATTAAAATATACACCAGGCTCCTTGTTCCCCCAGTGGCTTTTTGTCTACCGTCATGTCTAAAGCGTGATCCAAGAGGGACATTTTCAGGTATATGCTTGTAGAAATCATCTTTGTCCGTGTGTTTGTGCGCAGTATATTCTGTAGTGTGTGACAAAGTCAGGGCCAGAAGCTGAGCCCTCGCCTCGCACTGACCTGTGTGCCGTTTGGCCAGGACCGGGTGCCACACAGAGGCCATCCCTGCTGTTAAATTAGGTGGGACAGGTCCGCGGGAGACTTGTGTGCCACAGGAAGCCACTGCGAGGAAACACCAGAATCCCAGAGGAGGTTTGGGGATGTGAAGTTCCACTTGTCCCTCACTCAGGATGCTTTTGTGGATGTGCCAAAGACTGAGATTTTATTTAAACACTGATTCTCAACCATTTCACTGTGTAAGTGTCCCAACAGCTCACTGACCACAGGAAACAACCCATCTGGAGATAATTTAAAGCTCTGTTAACGTCTCGTTATTTCTGTACCAGTCTTCAAACTTCTACTGACAATATTTGCGTTGTAATGATTGAACTCTCTGCTTTCACCTGGTAGCAAAGGTGAGTTCTGGATAACTGGAGAACACTGAGCCTTCCCGTTCCTCTGGGACTGGTCTCACCTCAGTGCAGGGTTCAGCTCTATCCAAGGGATAAGAAAGATGCTTTTTCCCAACAGTGCAGGGGAAGGTTTAGAGCTACAAACAGTTGCCAAGGTGAAAGAAAAACCTTTTAGGGACTAGCATCATCTAGGCAGCTCTGGGAGAAAGTTGGGCTCTCCCATAAGTTTGTAGGTGCCTCTTTGAAGATGGTGATCCAGAGATGAAGGCACTCAGTGTTTTGCTGAAGGTCACATAAGATTTCTGGCAGAGTTGAGGGTGAAATCAGATCTCCATATTTCACTCCACAATATAAATCTGAGATGATCACTCTCGTGCAGAGAGCAGATGACACAGACTCTCACTCAGGTGTCACTTTCCCTCTGGTTCTTTTGCCTGTAAAAAAGGGAGCGTCCTTCTGTGTTAGGAGCGGAGCATATGTGATCATCAGCAGGAGACCGTACACCACCAGCACAGCAATGTGCGTGCGCCGTGGGGACCTGACCTTGGCCAGAGGACAGTGAGGAACAGCTCAGCACCTGCAGAAGGAGCTCCACTGACAAAGTGCAAAGCAAAGAGCTGGTCTGAAAGGACTCTGCATGAGCAGAGAAGATGAGAAATCACATGAGCAAATGTGCAGGCAGAAGAGTTTTCAGGTCAGCGTGGCCAGCTGAGAAAGAGCAGGTCCCACAGTGATGCTCTTGTGAGTCTCTTCCTGACAAGCCAGACGAGGAAAGGAGAGTCATAAAGGTTCCAGAGAGAGAACGAAGGAAATTCAGGGTGACACTGAACCCTGAGAGAGGGAAGACTGCCCCGAGGGGATTCTTGGATGGACTTCTGCAGAGATGAAGCCAAGCAAGCGAGGAAACCTCACAGAGACAGCTAAGCTCATGTTCTGCCCAAATCATCTGCAGGTCTGCTGTCCCACGCTGGGAGGTGGCAGCTCCGTGGGCATGTCCATGGGGACAGTGTCAGGTGGGGGTATTTCTGGTCAGAGCCCGAGGTCAGAGAAATCCAGCAAAAGGCTGTGCGGCAGGTACCAGGAATAGGATCTCAGCCGAACTCGTGTGGTTGTTTCAGGAGCTGGATGGGTTTTGAGCCACCAGGTCTAACACCCTTGATAAAATCCTGAGTCCCTGCAAAACCTTTGGCTTTGTGAATAGCAGGCATACCACACCACACATTGTGACTGAGCAGAAGCCCCCATGAAGAGCTTGTCACTATCGGTGACATCCCTGTATCCACCCTGAAGGGTGAGAGCAGCTCCACGATGCATTCGTTCAAGGGACACCTGCCAGTCTGAAGTGTCTTTCGCTCTGTTACACGGATTTTTTTGGGCTCCTACACTTTGAACCTGACTCTGCAGGTGGCCTCTTCCTCTTTCTCTGCCATTTAGTTTTTAATTTTGAAGAGGCAAAAAAAGTTGAAGGATTTCAGTTCCTTTCTGAAAGCATACATGCTAGCTTTGTTGGTAATGAGTGTATCACATAAACAGTGTGGGATCCCTCAGAATGGACAGCTTGAAGAAGGACAAATCACTCAGAGCTCATACAGTCTTAAAGGCAGAAAAACCCTGCTGTAAGTACTCTTTAAAATCTTATGTGATTGGATTATTCATCTTTATGAAATGTATGAGAAATACATTGGCTTTCAGTTAATTCAATTGCAGGATAATTTGAACTTCTATTTAATTCAATCAAAACTCCTGAAATAAAACCATTTGCATTCTTGAAACAAAACCATTTGCACTCTATTTCTGCTGGGCTGATGTAGCTTTAATGGGTTTTTCATTTAGCGGCCACTTCACAGCTAATTTTTATACTGTTTTTGCTTAACTGTCAATGAGGAAATATTCACACACTTGTGCTTCTAATTTCTGCCTGAATTTATAACATTTCCCTGCACAAAGTGAGTCATTATAGAAGAAACCCTCAAGTGCAGTCAAAGGATTTCGGCGTGCTTTCCTGCTGAGCTGCAGTCAAGCTAATGCTTCCAGCTCGTTTTGTTAAACATTCCACTCCACGCCTGCAGATAAGACAGGCTGCTAAGTACAAGCAGGTTATAAACTCGAATCCTTGCTGAGAGGAGACCGACATTATGAA
>VZTO01003702.1:22645-55578 GCA_013400615.1 Syrrhaptes paradoxus
AGCAAGCGAGGAAACCTCACAGAGACAGCTGAGCTCATGTTCTGCCCAAATCATCTGCAGGTCTGCTGTCCCACGCTGGGAGGTGGCAGCTCCGTGGGCACGTCCATGGGGACAGTGTCAGGTGGGGGTATTTCTGGTCAGAGCCCGAGGTCAGAGAAATCCAGCAAAAGGCTTTGCCTCTACCAGCCAGCCCCTCTGGCTGCGGCAGGTACCAGGAACAGGATCTCAGCCAAACTTGTGTGGTTGTTTCAGGAGCTGGGTGGGTTTTGAGCCACCAGGTCTAACACCCTCGATAAAATCCTGAGTCCCTGCAAAACCTTTGGCTTTGTGAATAGCAGGCATACCACACCACACCACACATTGTGACTGAGCAGAAGCCCCCATGAAGAGCTTGTCACCCCCAGTGACATCCCTGTATCCACCCTGAAGGGTGAGAGCAGCTCCACGATGCATTCGTTTAAGGGACACCTGCCAGCCTGAAGTGTCTTTCGCTCTGTTACACGGATTTTTTTGGACTCCTACACTTTGAACCTGACTCTGCAGGTGGCCTCTTCCTCTTTCTCTGCCATTTAGTTTTTAATTTTGAAGAGGCAAAAGAAGTTGAAGGATTTCAGTTCCTTTCTGAATGCATACATGCTAGCTTTGTTGGTAATGAGTGTATCACATAAACAGTGTGGGATCCCTCAGAATGGACAGCTTGAAGAAGGACAAATCACTCAGAGCTCATACAGTCTTAAAGGCAGAAAAACCCTGCTGTAAGTACTCTTTAAAATCTTATGTGATTGGATTATTCATCTTTATGAAATGTATGAGAAATACATTGGCTTTCAGTTAATTCAATTGCAGGATAATTTGAACTTCTATTTAATTCAATCAAAACTCCTGAAATAAAACCATTTGCATTCTTGAAACAAAACCATTTGCACTCTATTTCTGCTGGGCTGATGTAGCTTTAATGGGTTTTTCATTTAGCGGCCACTTCACAGCTAATTTTTATACTGTTTTTGCTTAACTGTCAATGAGGAAATATTCACACACTTGTGCTTCTAATTTCTGCCTGAATTTATAACATTTCCCTGCACAAAGTGAGTCATTATAGAAGAAACCCTCAAGTGCAGTCAAAGGATTTCGGCGTGCTTTCCTGCTGAGCTGCAGTCAAGCTAATGCTTCCAGCTCGTTTTGTTAAACATTCCACTCCACGCCTGCAGATAAGACAGGCTGCTAAGTACAAGCAGGTTATAAACTCGAATCCTTGCTGAGAGGAGACCGACATTATGAACGACACGAAAGAATAAAGAGCTCAAAGGGAAGGAAGGTGTGAAAAGACAGGCAGCACCTGCCTGCTGAGCTACCCACACCTCCGCACGGATACTGCGAGAGCATCTGCGAGCTCTGCAACCCGCGATACACCGGCGGGGCACGGAGGGGGAACAAGATTTATTTGTTTCAGTCGGGAGGAGTAGAAGAAACTGGGTCAGGAACAGAGGAAAGATCTGTGCGAGCACACCTGGGTTGTTTTCAGATATAAATGAGCGCCATTCATCGCCTTTGTTTTAGGAGAAAGGGAACAGCAAGTGGTCCTGCAAACGGCTGAGCATCAGGAGTGTAAACTCAGCAATATTCGCCCCACGGTGAAACAGTTGGCATTTTTATTTGATCTCTTCCCTCTTGATCTCTCTAGCATAAGGTTGAGCATGGTCTTAAGAATCCAGTAGTGAGAAGGAGTTGTGCCACAATAGCAGATCAGAGAAGGGCTTTTGTCCCCGCCGTCACCCTGGGGCTGCAGCCCTGCTGTGTTTGCAGAGGGGCAATCTGGATGGGCCAGAGGAATTTTAATCCTGAATGATTTCCACATTCCTTCCAGCCTAGCAAAGGATTCTGCTGAGGCATCAACTGCCTTGTCCAGCTCAGCCTGTCCTGTATCTGATAAGTTAATTGAGGATTTAATTGAGGAATTAATTGAGGCATTCTGCTGGTTACCACAACATAATCAGTCATCTTCCCAGTCAGAGCTTTCCAGTCCACTTGGACTGAGTCCTGTAAACAACTAAATACCATCAGCCTCCTCCAAAATCCCTGGAGCGGTAGCTGCTGGACACTTCAGAGATCAGTGTCCTTTTCGCAGCCCTTGCGGCGCTCCTTTGCTCTCGCAGTGCTCGGTGGCTGAGCTGCGATGTGTTGCCTGAGGCTCAAGGGAGAAAGTTCACTGGGAAGCAGAAGTGCTGAGGAGTCTTTTTTCCCTTTGTGCACTAGTTCTGCAGCTGCAGCTGATTGTGCTGTTTATGAGATCTGATTCTGGCGTTTGTTTTAGCATCCCAGGAAGATGTTTAGCTTTTGTTCTCAAAATGATACAATACCCAGAGAGTTGTTTGGTTTTTGGTTTTTTTTGTGCAAATTGTGTCTGTAATATGTGATGCAGCTGCAAGGTGATAACTGCACTTGGATTAAATTTGAGTTCCTGAACTACAGCATGTAAAAACAAAAACTTGAACAGATTATCTCTAAACCTTAGGGGCTCATTCTGATCTTGTTCAAATTGATGTGAATGGGAATAAGGGAATGGGATAATCGTGGGCCAAGGGGGCAGAAGCAGGTCTGCACTTTCTTCCCTTTATTACAACTTTGTAGCCAACTTCAGAATTTTGTCCAAAGCAATTTTGAAATCTTTGTTTTCCTCTTCTTTCCTCATCCCTAAATTATAAATAGTGTACTCCAAGGAACCTGAAACAAGGAGCAGACACTTGGAACTTACCAGATCTCTGCCATGGTAACTTGAATGTCTAAGGTGAAGAGTTCTACAAGCTGACACCACGGGTGTTTTGTTAGCATTAACAAAAACTCCGTGTCCTTGTAGACAGTACATTATTCAAGTTGATAAAAGGGTTTTCATACCTAAAGCTGTGTTGTCCTTCTAGCAGCACAAAGGTCTTGCTGCTCTTGCCATGGGTTAAGACACCATCCCCAGCTATAGGAATTTGAACGATCCAAAACCACTTTGCCTCCCAGAAAGTGATAAATCAAAACCTTGAAAGAATGTCTGTGGGCTCTTGTTGTGAGCCTCCGCTCAGGTTTGGCTTTGATGGTTTCTAATGGAGTGACACAGGACCTGGCTCTTAGCTACAGAGAATGAGACCAAACTTCTCGCCAAGTCTCAAAGCTGAAGCTGTGTATCTTTGTCTCCACTGTTGTGGAGACAAATGCACCATTGTGCATGTTGACACAGTCCCTGGGTGATGGGAACCTGCGATTGCATGAGGCCCTAAGCATCCCTGGAGCTTCGTCGCAATCCTGCTTGCTCTGTCTCCCCGCCTCAAGACAAATCGTGTTTTTTCAGGATTGTAGGAACTGAAAAGCCTGATTCTTCCAGGTTTCTGTCCTATGGCTCTGACTCAATTTTGTTGAAATAACACCCTGTTTCCTCCATGACCATGTGGTGCTGGCACTGTGTATCAACAGGCCCTTCCCATGACCCCAGACCATGCCACATTGCCCCCATCCTTCTGGGTGCACAAACACAATTCCTTCAGCTCCCTGCCCTGTCTCCTGCATAGTACCACCATGTCCCATCCAAGGCCAGTGGGCTCATGCTGTGGCTGTCCCAAGGCTAAACGTGTGATAAGGGACCAGACAGGACATGTCTGCTGGTTGACCTGCTGACTGCTGTCCAGCAGAATGCAAAGTCTTCAAGAAGGGATGCTTGTGTCCTATCCAGCTGTTAGTTTTTGTATTTACATGAAGTTAGGACCTTTGAGACTTCTAGATCTCTGACAAAATCTGTAGAAATTTCTTGGCAGGTCAATTGGGACTGACAGACATCTCCTTGAACAGGCTTTGCTGGGCTACTTTCATGGTTCCACATACATCTTGGTACTATAAAGTTTTTGCTCTATTTCTGCTTTTCCAAAGGTGGTCTACAAAGGGACACAGGGAGCAGAGAGCATGTTTTCCTGTTCTTGCAGTAGTCCGTGAGGTTTGGTCCCAGTGTGCAGCACCATACACCCAGCTGTCCTCCCTGACGGCAAGGAGGGGATGTGCTGGCTCACGTTCTCTGCAGTGGGAGGTCCAGGAAGGGAGGATCATAAGCAAAAAGACAACCTCAGGATGGGAAATGTGATGCCCAGAGAGATGTGTCCAAGTCTCACCTGTACTTGACAAGAAGATAACCTTGGTTAGCCGTGATGTAAGCACTGCGTATTTGTGTTGGATGGTCAGCCAACAAGGTGGTTCTGAGGGATCTCAACCAACTCCTGTTGTGTTGGGACGAGCTGTCTCCCAACTCATTCTGAGCTGTTGACTAAACCAAATCCACATTCTTTGTCCTTTTCACCTTCCATACATCAACACAAAGGAATATCCCTCCATCCTGCTTTGTGGGCTGCCGTAATACTTTACTTCTCCCAGCACTGGCAGGGTGCCCCAGCTTTCTACAAACACTCGGCTGGCAAAACCGTACACTAAGGAAGTACGTGCCTGCTACTAAGCCCATCAATATTGACAGAGTCATTGTGTCAGCCTTCCAGCAGTAGTTACGTACTGAATACAGGCACAAGATCAGTCATCCCAGACACATCATCACAGAAGATGTGAAGTTCTTCCTGTACTCTGCCTCTTGAGGGCAGGGACTTCTGCAAGAGCTGTGGCAGATGGGAGATGTCTTCTTATACTGAGTGATGGAGTGGCTGTGATAGAAAACGGGCTGTTGGACTGGACTTGTGGAGCTGAAAGAGGCACAGGGCATTGCTGACATATACTTTTTTCATGCTCACTGGTTGCTGCCTTCCTGCCCTGTAGGTCTGCATCATTTCTGCAGTGGTGACCAGTGATACCTGCTATGCGTTAAGCTTACCTTGCCCAGCTTCACCCCATAGGATTGTGCACGAACATCACCATGTCCTCACTTCTCAGTGCAGCCCTCCCTCCCTGGGTGCCCAGAAGTCACCAGCCTTTCAAGCTGTGGCACACAGCCAGCTCCTTGGGTACCATGTTACTTGTGGCCACATAATAACAATGAAAAATACCCTAGAACTAGGTGACAGTTCCCTAGAAAGGTGCAGAGAAGTGCAATAAAAATTATCAAAAGCCTGGAGTGTCTTCCATCCAAGGAGCCCGGAGCAGACCATCACCCATCCTCGTTGATAAGACGTATTGAAGAGGATAAGAGAGATCTCTCAACTCATGAGACACCTGGAGAGGACGAGTAGGGAATGACCATCCATTGTTCCTTGTGATACACCAAGTGAGGAAAATCTCATTGAATTATGGCAGGTTCAGGTCCAACAGGAGTTGTATTTCCTTACTATTCTGTATTTAAACTGGAGAAACTTGTTGTCAGACTGATCTGTGGCAGCTCTTTCGCAAGCCTGATCTCCCAAGAAAACCAGACTAACAGTCTTGGAGACACAGAGCAAAAGCAACAGAAAAGTATGTGACTGTTTACAAGCCCAGTCACTTAACATGGCAATTATGGACATCATAACTTTTATCTTGCCAAACAATAAACAATCAGATTATTCTTGTCAAGGATGTCCCATCACAACAACCTGCAGCAGCCTCTGGATTGTTCTTTTCTATGTTTGTTATTTGGTGTCAAGACATGGGCAAATGGGACCAGACAGACCAGATCTGCTCTGTCACCTTTTAAGGCTCAAGAGCAGCCACGAACTTACTGAAGCAGAGAAGCTGAGACTGGAGTGTTTCACAGTGTAATGAGCTGGTTTTATTGTTTATAATGCACTTAATATGTGCACAACATACCAGGTGATAGGTTGATAAATATTGTTTTCTGAGAGCAATTTTAATGACACTTAGAAAAAAAAAATTGTGTGGTTTTCAAAGTTTGACCATTCTTTTATCTTTAGAAAATAAATAACAAGTCTTGATGTGGTGTTCTTAAATTAAAGAACTGGTGCTGGCAAGGGAGCTCATACGGAGCCATCTTTCCATACACAGTTGACAAAAAAGTGCCTTCCACTCTCCAGCAAATACCAAGTACCAATAAATTCCTAGGAAGGTCAGCTCCAAGCAGAGGCAGGGATCTATATTGCTCTTCACCACGCAGATCTGGACACAAGGGTCCAGCTGGCCCAGAAGTCGAAACACCTGGATCTGTCCCATTTTGTTAGATGACCCCGTCTTTTCCCTTCTCTGTCATTCCCAGTGACAAAGTGGTTTTGGTTTTAAGCAGCATCTTTGTAAAAGGCGTGGAGTGGGCAGTGAACAATCCTGGGTTTATGGTGGCCCGAGGTGCACAGGAGCTCTCTGCCCACAGTCCCTGGCTGACCAGATGCTGCGTTACACCCATGGAGCTGTGCTGGGTCTAACCAAAGGTTCATCTTAAGCTCCTCTCTCCCACAGCAAAGAACAGAAGATGGCCAGAAAAATGTGTAAAGACACACAACCCCAGAATGCTCCAGTCTCCCACAGTTCGTAGTTCAGGAGGGTCCTAAGACTAAATAAAGTATTAGCTTTCTCTGGTAGCTATGACTGTATCACCACTTCAGCTGAAAAGTTAAACTAAGTGGATTATTTCCTCTGAAAGGAAGTGAAACGAGTGGTAGCATGCCAGAGAATCCAGGCTTACCTTTTGAATGCTCCGACCATGCTAAAAGTTTCACAATCCTATTATATAAGACGTCGGAGAATCCATCAGTGAGCCACACTTTCAGAAGTGAGCTAGACAGTCACACTCCAACATGGAGCTACGGATCCTCAGCCATTTTAGCTGGACACAACCTGGTGTTTTTTCCTGTTGCTGCTTGTGATATTATCTGCCTCCAGCAAAAAGATTTTGTCTCTTGTTTTTGTAACTGCAATTCAAGTATCTCCAGACTGCCATCAGATTGTCCCTTACACTTTCTTCTGGAATAATGCAGCCCAGGCTCCTTGTCCTCTCCTTGTCTGTTGCATGCCCCAGGTTCCTGACCATGCCCCAGGTTCCTGACCATCTTGGTCACCCTTTACTGGCCCCTCTCTGGTTTTCCCACATTCCTCCCAATGCGGGAGTCCAAAGCCAGATGCAGTGTTTCAGGTGTGGCTCAGCAGTGCTGAGGAAAGGGGATGGTAACTGGTCTCCAGTTGATGTGCTGGCCATGTGGCCACCAGGGTAGCACTGTGGTTCCCTTATTTGCAATGAGGACGTGCTCCTCCAGAGCCACACTGAACCTCATGTCCACTGTAACACCCACATCCTTCCCAGTCAGGCTGCTGCTCAGCCAGCTGGGTGCAGACCGGACCACTGCACGGGATTATTCTGCCCATATGTAGGACTTTGTGCCTCTTCTAAATGAATTCACGAGGTTTCTGTTGGCCCTTGTGTGGGAACCAGTTTCCAAGGCCCCTATGGACTGATGTTGTCTCATTTGAAACACCAGCCGCTCCCCCTAATTTTGTATCGTGTGTGCATTTGCCGAGGGTGAGCTCTGTGTCGTTGTCCAGATTTTGAATGATGTCAATCCCAGTATCGCCCCGGGGACACCCACTGGTCATTGCCCACCAGCCCTCTGTCAGGCCCTTGCTGATGACTGTTAAGCCCAGGGGTCTGGCCAGTTTTCAGCCACCTAAGGGTAGGTTTGCCCAGTCCATACTGTCTCACCTTCCAGGTGAGGCTTTTGTAGGAGGTGATGTCAAAAGCTTTAGTGCAGTCAAGACATACTGCATCCACGTTGACCTCGTCGGGACAGCCAGCTATTTTGCTGTAGAAGGCAATGAGGTTGCCCGAGTATGATTTACCCTTGGTAAACCCATTCTGACTCTTTTTGGTTGCCTCCTCGACCTTCAAAGGTTTGGATAAGGACTCCAAGAGGACATGCTCCATGACCTATCTAGGCACTGATGTCCTCTTCTTGTCCCAGCTGATGCAAATTCAACAGGAATGTAAAACCCTGCCTGACACTCTGTCCCTGCTTATTTATTCTGGCTTCAGATGAGAAAGTAATGCCACTCTGATGAATACAGACAGAGCATGGCCCCAAGTTTGCAATGCTCTTCTGAGTTGGAGATGCTTTTCAAACTAACGGTCCTGTTGTTCTTGTCGCTCTCTTCAGCAGAGCAGCTGCTTCAGCTGTGCTTGTTCCAAATTGCAGCTCGATGTTAATTTTCTAAGATCTGCCTATAGAAGAGGATTTCATTTCAGTTGCCAAAAGACAATGCACTGAAACAGCTACAGCTGAGACAAAGATGGAAATTAACATTTGTAAAGGAAGAAAGGGACAAAAGAAATGTTGGTGACAAGGAAGAAAGTGAAACAAAAATGACATAATTGTCATTTTCTGGCTACAAAGGGGAAGGATGCTGTTCCAGAGATGAAGACTCCTGCCATGCCAGCCTGCTGCCTGGGACACACTCCAGTGGGGGAAGCAGTTGGTGCTGGAGCGGGTCCAGAGAAGGGCAACGGAGCTGGGGAAGGGTCTGGAGCACAGGGCTGACGAGGAGCGGCTGAGGGAGCTGGGGGGGGTTCAGTCTGGAGAAGAGGAGGCTGAGAGGAGACCTCATCACTCTCTACAGCTGCTGAAAGGAGGGGGCAGTGAGGTGGGTGCTGGGCTCTGCTCTAAAGTGACAAGTGATGGGACAAGAGGAAACGNAGTCGCCCACTGTCAGCTGGAGAAGCAATTGCTGAAATGGTCCATTCCCATAGTATTCGCCATCAGAGCTCTGCATACCTGTTTGTTCGACAGGTTGCTTTACCATGTTCCCCCAAAAAGGGGGAAGATCCCCCAAATGACTGCCCAAGTTGGGTTGCAACCTCCTGACTGACTGTTAATCTCCAGTTGTTGCTGGAGGCGGTGAATTAGCCAGGAGCATCGTAACCCAGTGGCTGGGAGAAGGTCACTCCTGCTTTGCAATGCTGCTTATGAAGACACACATTCCTCCTCCTTTTCTTTCCAGGAGCTCTCAGAGGGGACTGTGGTCCCGTTTGATGTCCCTGCAGTCACATCCATGTCAGCCAGGCATGATGGCTCACACACAAGGCACTCTGTTGACATCCTGGCATGATGGAGGCTCTCTTGCAGGTTGGAAGTTATGGTCCGTGTATTGGTGCAGATGAGAGCCTCTGTCTGGAATCAGAAAACATTCAATTTGGGCAAGTTTCAGCAAAACTGCAGGTACCAAGCCTGGCAGCATGTGGGTCTCTAGATGTACAGCCGTTAGCTTGAGTGACTCTGGCTGTGAGCTGACGGCTGAGCTGACCCCCTGTGGGTCAGTCCCCAGTGTGAAGGCACACACCACACGCTTGCTGAACGCCTGCCCTGAAATGACAAACGCTCTTCTGGAAGGTTTCAGCTGTTTCCTAGATGCTTGCATGGCTCAATTCTCACCCTCCCAGGACAGGTACTGTCCCATCTTCGTACTCCCAGTGCCCGGCTGGTGCCCTGCCAGTCCTGGACATGCCCCATGCTCACGCTTTCTGCAGGGTCCATTTGCTTGTGAGGACCTTCCATAAGGTGATTTGCTCTGCATCTATGCCCCAAACTTCACCTTCATGAAGTCTGAGAAGAGCCCAGGGAAGGTGATCCAAGGAGTCCTGCCTTGTGCTGGTTTGTGTCTTGTGTGTGGTCTCTCTGCAGTGTTCGATATTGCCGTACGGAGTATGTGCTCCATACCCCAACTGCCTCATTCGACTGTCGTGCTCTGAGGGGAACAGGACACCAGCCTCTGTCACAGCTGGAGGGGTTCATCCTGACTGCAGCTCTTGCCATAGCTGTGTCCTCCCGGGGGAGCAGGGAAAGGGGTGTCAGGCAGGGGCACTGTGTCCTGGGAGTGAGCCCTAGAGACCAGGAGCAGCGATGGGCTGAGCAGCGATGGTCAGTGATGGCCCCAGGACAGGACCTTGGGGCACCTGGTATAGGTTGTGCCTGTCCTGCCATGGATGAGTCGCACAAATCCTGGTGAGGCTTCTGCCACTCAGAATGTCGTGACCAGTCAGGAGAAGCCAGTTCTTGGTGTCCTGCCCCACTGCTGCCTGCTCTGCTGTCCTGGGTGGCAGGAGCTTGCCGTACACAGTCCTGGAGAAGATGCTTCATCTGTTCCAGCAGAAACACTCTGAAATTTGGGGGTTTCATTGCAAACTGCGACAAAATTATTTTTCCCAGTCTGGTTATTCTCTGTCCATCTCAGGTGATAACCAGTCATTGCTCCAGTTCAGCGGTGATGCTTAAGCAGCATCTTAATGACTGATCCCAGAGACACGGTCAGGATGTCCCTGGGCATGGGTCGTGTTTGGTTGAGGGGATCTAATCTGGGCCGGGATCCGCACTGGACACTGTTGGACTGGTGAAGTGTGGCTACATCTTGTTCCCATGGTCCCTGTCTGCAGGTGACTTGTGGCCCTGCCCTGGAGCTGTTGCACAGCGGAGAACTCACTTCACAGCCCCAAAGTCCATAGAAACCATGGGACCTCCAACAAAAAGTCTCTTTTTCAAGAAGACGATACAATTCTTTAAATCACAGCTACTACCTGTAACTCGGTGACAGTTTCCCCAGTAGCAGGCACACACATTAGCAGGGAAAGCTCAGCCAAAGGACAGATCTGAGGATTTTTGTGTAGCTGGGAATCAGCTTTGTGGGGAACCGCAGGGACTCATTTACAAGTAATGAATCATGAAACAGCAGGAAGCTCGCTAGCCAAGAAAAAGTGTGAGCTCTGCAATTAACTACCGAGTGCTTAGGTGAATAACAAAGGGATGTGATACTAAGGCAGAAATCAGGTCTCAGAGCAGTCAGAGCTGGGAGTGTTGCAAGAATAATTTCTATAAGCCACAGCTTTTTCCAAACAACTTTTAGTCAAAGAAATTGCTGCTTTCTCTTGAACTGAAACAAATCCCGTGTGCATGTAATTATCAGGCAAAACAGCTGACAGCTTTTAATTCATGTTTAAATTTATGAGTGACCCAGATCACTAAAAACCAGGAAAACATCTCTTTGAAGAGGTCTGCTCCGAACTCCTGCCGCTGCGCCAAGGTGAGGCAGCAGGTGTCAGAGGAGGCCAATGGAGCGGGTGAAGGGTTTCCAGTGTGAGAGACACTGGCTGTGGGTTATCAGCTTACAACACAGGTGAGACGAAGGAAAGCAGGTTGTATTAATTATCCCCTGGATATGGGGAGGGGTTGGAGGGTCAGGTGAGAAGCTGAGAGGCCCGCGGCAGCACAATGTGTGTGTGGCAGAGCCACTGTGAACAGGACCCTGGTGCATGGGACAGAGGATGCTGTTCCCGGCTCTGTTACGGGCACATGCTGCCCTGGGAAATGAGACCTTTCCTTGTATGGAGCTTGGACACAGAGACAAAACTGCTGTTTCAAGATGACTATCTATTATTAGTGTCACCCAAGTAAATCCATCTTCCACTGTGCCAGGAGCAGCTGTGTCACAGCAGCCAGCTCCCCTGCGATTCCAGATGCAGTCATGGGGAAGTGAGGAGACTTCTTCAGAAAATATTAATTTCAGCTGATAAGATTATGTTTTGTATCCTTCTCTCCCATTTCATGTAACCCCAGAGATACCCACTAGTATAAACCAAGCCAACACCTCTCCTGGGCTGGGCACTCTGTGTTGAAGCTCAGTGTCACCAACGCCGTCTCTGGGAGGAGGCACCAGAAACCATCAGTCTCTGGACAAAGGGATGGAGACCAGCTGGGACCCCACAGCCTCACTGGGTCCAGCGATGATCCAGTGGATACTGAAGAGTGCACCCCTGCTGTCAGCCCAGACATGGCCCAGGGCTTTTCCTACTGTCCTTCTCCTCCTGGTCTGTGTCCATGAATTTTGGGTCATCCCAGCCCCTCCCATGCCTCCTCACCCCTTTGCTGACAATCATCAGAGGAGATGCTCTCCTTCCTCCTGTGCCTCTCCAGTGGAATAACTGGAGCAGCAGCAGGAGGAGCAGAGACTCTTTCTTTGTGTCCCTGATACAACATCACCTTTGAGAGATGTCAGGTCACAAGTGCAGCTCCGGTGTGTGCCCAGGCACTACGGATAACCACAAATGCCAGTTTGCTGGAATAATTGCTTCCATGCATGCAAAGGATGGAAGCTACAGCCAGAGGCACAGCTGAAAGCTTGGTGGGGGTAAGTATTCAAGAGACCTGAGCAGAAACCCCGAGCCTGGCTGTACGGTTCATCCGATCGGCTGGTGATGCTCTTTCACTATCTCTGCCCCCGGTGATCCCACTGTGCCCGCTCCGGATCCAGTGACTACAGCTGCTACAGCACAAGCACTGGGAGTGGGAGATGCCTCTCTTCCCTCTGTTTTGGGTCACTCCCAAAGTGGCATTTACAGAAAGTGGTGACGTCCCAACTCGGGCACAGAGACCCTCTCATTCCTTTGTGTTTGTTTTCTTGCTCTGCTTCTTCTCTGACCTTTTTTTGTTTTGTTTCCACCCGTTGCTGGTTTCCCAGGCCCATGAGGTGAGCAGATGGATGCTCGGGGCTTGTCTTCTGAGGGCTGGGCAAACTGAGTCAGGCAGAGCGGGGAAGGTAGTGCCTGTGAGTGTAAGTCACCAAACCTCTGTGCAGATGCTGCCACTGAAAAGCAAAGCAGCCTTCGCTCCCTGTAGCGTAATCCTCTGACCTCAGACCTGTATCACTCCAGCTGGAGCAGTAATTCTTAGTGTTTACATGGGTCAGCAGCTAGACAAGGACTTGACTTAGATTTTCCCAGCGGGTCACACAGCTATGTGCTAATCAGCGGTAGCATGAACACTGCCACGGATCCTCACGGGTCACTTGCTAGGGACGGGCTAAACAAACCATCACTAGATGAAAAGCAGCATGGATGAGTGGATGAGATTTGAAACAACTGTATTGGAGCCCTGAATCTGTGCCTGGAGGGGTTTCAGTAGTTAGCTGGGAGGCTTGGATCTCAGCCTTGGTCCTGGCACATGGGATGGACCTTGTGCTGGCAGGTGAGCTGGGGAGGGGCAGAGCCTCCTCTTCCCTCTGTCTCATTGTGTTTTGCAGTGCCCTGGGGAGACTTGTGACAGCTTTGTCACCACTGGTCTGGCTTTCCCTGTTGCGTGTGTCCATTTAGCTGGAGAGATGAACCCCCCCCCGGCACCCCGGCAGCAGGCAGCGGTTGTAGAGGTGTGAGCTGCAGACAGAGGAGAGCTGACCTCCCGGCTGGGAGCTGCGGGGGTGATGTTTGTGGTTCTCGGTGTACCGCTTCCTTCCATCCATGTCCTCAGCCGTGGCACAGCTGAATATGGGAGTGAATCTGGCGCAGAGCCACCGAGGTATGCAGAAAGCGTGATAACTGTTGAGAGGAGGTGACCCCGCTGACTCGTCTCGCTGTCCTGTTAATGAGCACACGGAGAGCAAGGCAGAGGGCACAGCCTGGGGCCGGGAGGGTGTGAGATTTCTTGCTGAAGGATAGGGAAAGGTGAGACACCAGCAAAGTTTGTGTTGTCCATTCCAGTACCATGTAAGCAAGACTTTTATGAAATCAAAGTTTTAAACTGTTATTCGCACTTACTAATCAGCAGGATAAAGAGCTCTGGCTCTGTTAGCGATGTTCCCTCGCTCTGCCAGCACATCCAGCAGCTGTTCCGCTCGGAGGCAGGCAGACGTGCCTGTGTTTCTTCCCACGGGATTCCTGGGGAGAGGTACTCACGGGCCAAAGTGGGGAGGCTTGGCCCCACACTGTCCACAGCAAGAGCTGTGTAGCAGCATAATTATGATCTGGGTTCTCCATGCAGCTGGCAAGCAAGTTTCCAAGGAGATTCAAGAATACTGAAATCTCAATGGCACAATAAAAATAATTTTTTTGCACCACAGACTAAAGCATCAGCATCTACATTTTAGACTGGGATTTATTTTTAATAATCCAGCCTCCAAAAGCAGTGGCATAATTTTTTCTCAATTTTTGCAGACACTTTGCCATCAAATTAAGTCTGTTTTTTTCAAAACAAAGATGCTCAACAAGCTGTGGTGATTACAACTCCATAGCCCAAGACAGAAGTTGACAGCAGCTGCAGCCTTTGGTCTCTCCAAGCTCATGGGGGTTAATCCACATTGATGTGGTCGGTGCTGATTCACTGCAAGCACCATCAAGTGTGGCTTTGGGGTGCTGCAGGGCTGCTTGCTGATAACGTCAAGGCCAGGTAGGTCAGGCTCTTGAAGGGTTTCTGGCTTGTCCCTGCTCCCTCTCCTGCCCTGCCATGGCAGGAGCAAAGGGGAGGGAAGGGTGGAGAGAAGATGGGGAGAGGATTTCTTGCACTGGGGAGGAAGGAGGGAAAGTGGATGCTCCTTGCAGGGTGACTCGCTGGGTGTTGCTGGAAGAGAGACCTGTGGGAGGGGAGAGAGCATCAGTGTGAGCACCCAAGGTGCCAGCCTCTCCCTCGGGCATTCTGCTCCCGCCAGGAGGGAACCACACTTGCCCTCCAACGCTGGGGGCAAGACAGGGCAGCAAAGCTCCAGCAAACTGTCCTCACCCAGCGGCTGAGTGCTATGGGCTCTCCTGCAGGCTGTCTGCAGGCAGGGGGGCGGAGAGGGAGGAATCTGCCTCCCCATCACCGCTGCCCACTGTCAGCCCCGAGAGGAAGAAATTCAGGATTCAAAAGTCCAGAGAGAAAAGGAGTAAAAATAGAGAGTGCAGTGAAGGAAGGGCTCTTCAGTGAAGGGTGAGTCCTGCCTTCCCTCTCTCACCTCTCCCTTTTCATGGAAGGAGTAAGATCCCTGGAGGGGTTCAAGGCCAGGCTGGATGAGGCTTTGAGCAACCTGGGCTAGTGGGAGGTGTCCCTGCCCATGGCAGAGGGTGGCACTGGATGGGCTTTAAGGTCCCTCCCAACCCAAACCATCCTGGGACTCTGCGACTCTAAGATGCTGTTGCCATTAGCCTTGGGGCAACATGCAGTGTGTCAGAAAGCCAGAAGCAGAGCCACGCATGAAATTGTCCTGAAGGAGAGGGATGGCAGACAAGTCATCACATTATGGTGGCACCTGCCATCACTTCAGGGTGACAGAGGTGACAAGAGGACATGCGCCTCTGCCCAAACAGCAGTCAACCTGCCCACAGGCTGAGCTCATGGGGCTGGGAGGGAGCCAAAGGGCTCTTGCCTTGACCCCCACAAGCTTTGACAGCTCCTGTGCTGTGTTTCTCACCAACAGCCAACACAACCAAGCTGGCTGGGAAGAAAACCACCTTCTGATTTCCAAAGCAAGCATCTTTGATCTGGAAAAGTCAAAGGGATGCTGCCAGCTTTCCAGGATGTCATTTTCATGGAGACACTGCGATGGCACTCGACAAGCCTGGTGAAGGAGTGAGGAATCCACCTCGTTTTGTCCCCAGGTTAGATGCCACAGAGGCTGACTTGATGAAGCCAGAGACAATGACAACACAACCCAAACAGAGCCTGGGAGATGCGGGAGGGCTGGTGTGTTTCTACAGGAAGAGCTGTCACACAGGAGGACCATTCTGGTGTCCCAAGGTGACCCATTTTACCAGCGTCTGTGTGGTATCTGGGTGGTATCAGCATTCGGTTCCTTTTTCCCCCACGACAGCAGAGCTGTGCTGCACTTGCCCGGGGGTTTGTCACTTTCTGGGTTGTACAGCCTCCTGAGCAGGACTGCTCCCAACTGCCTGTCTGTCCCTCACCGAAACAGATCCGGGAGCTGCTGCCATCCCAATTGTTTAATACGATGCTACAATGGACGTAGGAACCAATAGATTTTATCAAAGCTGTGTGCAGTAACTGACTGGTTCTGCTCCCCAGAGGAGCTAGGATGGATTTCAGTGGTTTGCAATGTAATAATCCCTGTAAGAAAGAATTTCCTCTCTTCTTCCTGCTGCAAGCTGCTTCATACCTGGATACCCCGGGATTTAGGGCTTATGTTTGTATATTGCTGTCAAATAAATGTATGAACCATATTCAGGGTATGTTACATCTTGATTTTATCTTTCCCTTTCTACAGAAGCCCTGGGACTGGTGGTGGTGAGTGGTGAGGCATCTTTTTGGTCTCTCTTCCATGCTGACCCCTTTCTGGTTTTGCTGCGTTTCTTGGCACACTGATGTACTCTGTAGCTCAGCGTTTCACAACTGAGAGCAAACACAGAATCAAAATACCCTAAAAGATCAGATTTTGGAGATGACGCCTAAGAACTTTCCCAGAATATCCGTGCATTGAAAGAAACACAGATCAACGAAGAACTCACAGGTGAAAGACACTGTGGCTTAAAATAGCCTGTGAGGTCTGGACACCGCTGGCAGCACGGTGGGAGAAGCAGTCCCTGTTACATGCAGCGTTGGTTACACTTGTAAATGGCTGTGATGTGGGTTTTTTTAAGTCATTTCTGATTTCTCTTCCAATCAATTTGCCAGCGTGGGGCTGAGGAAGTGGTGGCATTGTTCTGCCACAAGTCTGGGGGTGAAAAGCCGTTTAAATCAAGTGAGTACCAAAGGGCAGAGAGCAGCGAGCACCCTGCACAACGCCACGAACCCGCTGCCCCAGCCCTGCGGTCCAGCCCGCTCTCCCCTCCTCTGCCCGGACCCTGCGATCTGGAGCACGGGCAGACCTCAGGTTTCCAGGCTGAGTCTGTAAGGGCAACATTGACCTAATTAGTCTCTGCAACAAATGGGAGAGAAAGACTTGCCGCCGTATGTTACAGGAAGAAATCTTCTCCCTCTCCTTTCGCTCTCCTGGCCCCGGGGATTCATCCCAGGCAGGTGCTTCTTTGATTGCAGCAGGTTTCGAATCCTCTTCCCTCTCCTGGCGGGGATGCCACATGCTGTCTTCTGACCTCGTTAGCTTCTCCTCCTGTTCCACTTCCCCGCTCTGCACTCCCAGCCTCACCGATGTGCTAATTACTACAAAGCAATCTGCGGGAACGTGCCCCTCCGAGCGGGGTGAGGGGAGCGGGGAGAGGAGGGAGAGATGCTGTCAGAGTATCGTGGGGGATGGAGCAAGCTGGGTGAGCAGGAGCTTGGTTAAGCAACGCTGCTGTCTGAGCTCACACCAGGCTTTTCCCTGCACGGGCTGCTGCCAAGCGTGGCACGAGGGTGTGCAAGAGGTGAGGTCCATGGCCACGGGACCTGGTGTGCCTCAGCTGCATCCAGGGCATTGATGTGCTGTGCAGAAATAACATGAATCTCCAAGGCTGATCTTCAACAATTAACCATCTTCACTCAGCTCTGGATTCCTCTTGGACTGATTCCTGCAGGCAGACAAGGCAGGTCCACACTTCTGTCCGCAGACAGGCCTCGTGCGAGGTCCCTTGGCCCATGCTCTGAGCAGGGTGGACACAAGCCGGCTCTGCAGGAGAGCTGTGGAGCCGCGGTCAGGGCACTGCTGCTCCCACGGTCATGCTGTGATGGAAAGGTGTTTTCTCCAAGGTGTTTTCTCCAAGGTGTTTTCTCCAAGGCTGCATCCCTTGCAAACCCAATTAATGGGCTTCCAGTTTGCAGCTGACCTGTGCTCAAACAGGCAGAGCTGGTGAGTTCTCGGAGCATGGACAGAGGTCCATGCAGAGGTCCTCTCCTCCAGCACTGGTTGAAAATGAGGAAACTGGAGGAGGCTGGACTTTGGGTTAATTTTGTACAGCTGGAATAACAAGATTTTCCTCTTCTTCCTTAATCTCTGGGAGGCAGTCGAAAATTGAGAGAGGAAGAAGAATAATTAAAGAACGGGATCCTGACACCCTTTGCCTTGCTGTAAATGTAGAGCCAACCTGTTAAGGTTTGTATTGAGCTAGTGTGACTGACATTAGTGCCAGCTTCACTAAACTAAAAGTAAGACAAAGGAGGGAAAAGCCAGTCCCTATAACTACAGCTGACAGGTAAATCCAGGGAGAGGGACAGCAGGGTGACACTCAGAAAGGGCATCTTCACTGTGAGGTCTGTTTGGAGTGAGGGAGGAGATCAAGCACCACCTCACCCAAGTGCAAGGCCATGCTGCCACCAAGGAGGGTGCCCTTGGGGTCTGGCCATTCCTGCACATTCCCATGACTTGTATGGTCCCAGCTGATGCTCCTCTCTTCTTCCTAATTTCAGACATCATCTGGATCCAGGTTATCACGTGCCTGAAGAGAAACCACAGGACTCAGTTGGGGGGCTCATGTTTTCCTGGTGCTCCTGGGGTTTAATACTCGTGTTGTGCTTTGACTGCAGAAGCTCTTACATTAATTCAGGCTCCCCTGCAGTTCCTCTCGGAATTCATCTGATGGTGCATTTGGATGCAGAGACTCATCAGACTTGGGGGGCCTGTGTTTGCCCTTCAGGAGTGAACCACCTTTACATAGTGTTTGAACAAAGCGCCCTTTCTCACTGCTGTTATTCAATATCCTTGTTTTTCAAAACTTCCCATTGTTCTCTTTCTTCCCTTTTTGCCTCTATTTTAATTACTTGGTTAATGGCCCCCCCTACCAGCCTCTATCCTTCTTAGACTATTTGCATATCACATGTTATGTGTAAAGCAAATGTTGCTCTGTTTGCACATACTCATCTCCACTTCTCACCTCATTTGCTTCAGATCTTATTTTCTTTCTCTTCATTTTATATTCTCTTCCATAACTTCAGAATTGTGGGTCACATCCAATGGTGACAGAAACCAAGCATGAGTCACTGGTGTACAGTTGCTGGAAACCCGGTGCTGTGTACAGGTTCTCAGGCTTTGCTTTTCTTGCATCATTTATATTCTGCGAAATAGTCTGTGATTTGTGTCAGCCTGGTTGCCTGGGATCTAAGCCTAAGACTTCTGGCAACAATTCACAGTGGGGGCTTAAAAGGGCTTAAGTGACTGTTATACCCTTGACTCTTTTTATTCCTCCCAAGAGCCATTCAGCTACAATCTTCTCCCAGAGACCTACTCGGAGGTCACTGAGGAGATGGAGTCTCTTCATCACGGTGTTTTGTGTCAGTACACAAAGGCAACCAAGAAAATACTACAGGTTGTAGGGCTGGAGTAGTGTGCGAGGCCAAATTGCACATCTCTCTGGTGACAGGTCATCACAAAGAAAAGCCTGCCTGAGTCACTTAAAACATCTTTATGGACTTCCAGGGTGGGGGACATCATCGCCATGTCTTTGGATCCATCCGCAAGCCTGTCTGCTCAGAAGGGCCGTGCTCTCTGTAGGCTGTTTGGGCTGCTTCTGAGCCCTGGCTGGTGGCCCAGGCATTGCTCCTTGTGTTCCAGCCCGTGATTGCTCCTGCGTTCCTGAATCTGCCCCAGCAGAGGTGTCCTGGTAGGGCTGCTAGATTCAGTGCATCATGTTTTCCTCTGTAAACCTACAGACCGCTTCTAGGGGTATTGTCCAGGATGTTTCCAATTACATGCCCACACAGCGGAGGCTTTTCCCGGACAAGAAGTTCAAGCTCTTCAAAAAGCCTTGAAGAAGCTGTGTCCACAGAGCAGAGCTGTTGGGCACCTCTGCAGATGCAGCCATGGAAACGCACAGGCTATTCAAACCTTGGAGAACACCTCCATGTCCTTGCCAGACAGCATCTTCATCGTCTCTGAGCTGTGTCCTCTTCATCTCGGTGCATTTTCTCTCCTCCCAGTCGCTGGGACTCCCCTGCCACTACAGCAGGAGATGGCTCCTAACCTGGGGTGTCTCTGACCAAGCGGTTGGTGCTTCCGTCAGCCCTTGGTCCTTCCTCTAGAGGCTGGAGCTGCTGGGAAGGGCGAGGAGGCAGGGCTGTTAGTCTGAACCAGCCCTGGTGTTCAGCTGGCCCCTGCCTCACGTCAGTCACCTTGGGAATGACCGACTCGGGACTGGTCTCAGCAACATTGGCTCCCTGTTACTTTTAGCCCCACTGCTTCCCTGAAGCTTGAAGAACCCCTGTTAACCCTTTCATGTTGAGAGTGTCTGAGATCTTGCAGGTCCGCTTTCCACGGCCACCCATGCCCATCTGGGACCGTGCGGGGCTGTGGCTGCCCACCTCCATGCTGGCTCTGCCACACGAAGCTGCTGGGAAGGTGCACGGAGACCCTGGCCGGTGGTGCTGGTGCCAAGCAGAGCCAGCCCAGGGGGCACCAGCCCCAGCTCCTAAACACCCCTGCAGCCTGACTCATCCCCCCGGAGCACAGACAGGTAGAAACAACTTCTCCAGGGGGAACTGGGTGAAAAATGCAGTTACGTGGAAGGTGTAAAAATGTCTCACTTTCCCGTGATGTTGGAGGAGGAGGTGCTGCTGTGACACTGATATTTTTGGCATGGTACAGGCTTCATCTTCTTTCCTACCAGGTTGTAATGACTCAACTTTGAAGTCTATGCTGTTCTGTTCCTTTGTGGGGCTTACAACTGCCCTGACAGAGGAAGGTATTTTTCATGCTCTCCACTCTGAAGACGGCAGCACAGGTGGGATTGCACCAGTGCTGATCACCCCTGGTCCATCCACAGCAGGGACAGTGCCGGTCTCTCTCCTTACAGGCTCTGGAAAAGACCCAAACTCCACACCAAGTGATCACTAGTTAGGTAGGACAATTGCCACCTACACCTTAGTTTTGCTCCCACCAAAGTGTTCATCTGATAGGTAGCTCTGGGGTTGTTTCGTAGACGTTTTGGTATTTGGATGCATGTGAACAGCAGGTGAGTGAGCTCTTCCCCCCAGTCTGTTTGCAAAGGGCACATCTACAGCGTGGTCGAACTGCGCATTGGCAAGTTGATGATAAACCCTCCAGGCCTCTGTGGGACGTGATGTTTTCAAATGCTTCTAAAGCACATCCACATGTCAGAGTGAGGGCAGGAGGCTGGTGAAGGGGTATCTGACTGAGCGAACTATCAAGGCCAGGTGGCAGATCCCTCCAGGGGGACATTGGCACACTCTGAGATGTAAAGGTCCACATGGAGATGCTCTGTGCCACCCAGCAGGTCCCGTTCCAGGAAGCCAGCACCTCGGTGGGCTTGTTTGAGGAGACCTGACAACTTGTGACAAATAGAAATGAACCCTGTCATTTCTAGGATGCTACCATCCCTTTGGGAGGCCAAAGTCACCCGTGGGGGTGTGTCAGAGCCAGCACCCTCTGCAGATGCTGCAGCATTCTTCTACTTCAAGGGCTTCAGGTGCAAACCTCTGATGCTGATCCCTGGTTAAGGACTCCAGCCCTTCTTGGAGGTCTGAAAGTGTCCATGGGACATCACTGCAAGACAGAGGCAAGGCCATGGGACAGTAGGTGTGTGAGCCTCTGCGAGCATGCAAGATGTCCTGACCACAGTACAAGGTGCTGCCGGCCAGAGCGCAGCCATCGCCAAATGGCACGTCGTGACCTCCACCCTCAGGTGGCTGCTGCATGCAGATGTGGTCACACATCTGGACATGCTGACAACAGGGAAACCCACTGAAAACCACCCCTATAGACATCAGAGGGCACGGGGCTCACGTGGAGTGTCTCAGTGCACTGACTGCTCTGCACATCCCTCCTGGGATGAGCTAACGGTTTCTCCGTCTGGCCCAGACTCCCTCTCCCAGCCATGGAGCAAGCCCAGCAGAGCGTTTGCTTTACCATCGGCCTGAACTTTGTGAAAATGCTCCTGTTAATGCACACACAAACACCCGGAGAAGCTTCTTCCCCTCTATCCCACACTACTGAAAACAGTCCTCCCAGGATACGTGTACTGGGTTTGGCTGGGCTAGAGTTAAATTTCTGCAAAAACAGCTCATACGGTGCTGTGCTGTGGATCTTGACCAAACCAGTGCTGATAACACCCCGTGTTTCAGCCGTTGCTGAGTTGGGCTGGCGCAGTGTCCAGGTCTCTGTTTCTCACCCGCCCCGGCAGCGCGTAGCCTGGGGGTGCACAAGAACCCGGGAGGGGGCACAGCCACGACCGCTGACCCCAACTGCCCAAAGGCCTGTCCCATCCCGTGTGACGCCGTGCTCAGCAAGAGAGGCCGGGGAAAGGAGGAGGAAGGGAGAACGTTCAGAGCGATGGCGTTTGTCTTCCCAAGCCTGACGGAGCCCCGCTGTCCTGGGGACGGCTGAACGCCTGCCTGCGACGGGAAGCCTGGCTTTGCCCTGCACATGCAGCTTCTGCTTTACCTGTTCAACTGTATCTCAACCCACCAGCTTTCACACTTTTACCCTTCTGATTCTCTGTCCCATCCTGCTGGGGGGCTGAGCGGGCAGCTGGGGGGGCTCAGCTGCCCACCGGGATAACCCTCAACAGAGTGGATCTTCTGCTCCCTCGACGGGGCCCTGGATGTGCCGACCCACTGTAGCCATTACGGGGTGCTGACACCCCCTCCAATTTTCATGTGCACGCAGCCGTGTTTAAACACATTTTTTTCTTCTTGTCTTCCCCTTGTAGGTTTTCTGTTCAAATACTCATTTATTCTTCCATTTCTTTTCCAGCCATCCTGTTTCAAGGCACGAATAAGCACCTTGGTGGTTTCCCTGCGATGGTGCTGGGGACAGTCACTCCTGAACCAGAGCCTGGCCCTGCCTTTTGCCATGTGTGCAAGATGGGAAATGAGTGACAACTGCGTTGCTGGAAACTGGGGAGATCACAACGCTGTTTTTTTCCCCATCTATTGTAAGATTTCCTTGGTCCTCTCTGCCAAACACCTAGGCTTTCAGAAATCCCTGAAGGAGAAGTTCACAGCAGATCCTTCTATCAGTGGACAGTGGGTTTCAGTTAAAAGCAGGAGGCTGAAACAATTTGCTGAAGGGAAAACAATGGGAGCTAAAGTGTGCAGAGTACATGCTAACATTTTGAAAAGCACCTAAAGGATGCAGAAACCTTAATTGGAATGTGTCACTGGCTCAGACACTCAGACCCAGGTACCCAGCACACGGAGGTGAGTAATTCCCCCTTGGCACCGCAGGACCCAGTGGGACACATTTCCCAGGACAACTGTCATCTCTAGGACTCGTGTTCTTTGCCGTCACCTGCATGTTAGCACATTTCCACCAGTGGAAGGGCCATGATCTACAGCAACAAAAAATCAAGCCTTGAACCAGAGCGATGCTGGGGTCAGGACTGGAGCCTTGGGGGTAGCCAGGGGGACCCAAGGGATGGATTTGGCAGTGAGCTCTTGATTACCTGGAGATCTCTTGCCACTTCTCCATTTTGCAGTGAGGCTCAGTTTGTAGCGCTGACAGATGGTAGAATTAAGTGTCTGCCCTCCCCTTGGACTGTCTTTGCTGCTGTTCGGCTTCCAGATGAGTTAAGCTGTTCTCCTGTTTGTGACACTTTAGCTACTTCAACATTACAAACTTCAGTGAATTCCAATTCAGGAGCACTGTCAATTCAACTGCCAACTTTCCTTTGGAGAATCTGTGGCTCTGCAGCTTCTCCATTTAATCACAGTGAGTGTTACCGCCGGCATGCACTGGAGTGGACGCGGGCTCTTGGCTGCCCCATCACATCCCCTCTTGCCACGGCCCTGGGCTCCAGTGATACGCAGAGATTTGTGTGCCTGGTTGTGTCGTCCTGCAGTGGAAGAGGCAGAGGGTTCCACTGCAAAACAGAGGTGGTGAGGAACAGAGAGGCACACGTGTCCAAAGGGGCACAGATCACGGAGGAGCAAAGTGCCAACGCCCTGAACGCCCTTCCTTCCTAGGGGGTTGGCTGCCGGGGCCAGCTTGATGAGAGCACAGACGGTGACCTTGAAGAAAGCTGTTGGGAAGCAAGGTAGAGTCTTCAGAGATGACTGAATGCCTTCCCTCAGGAGCTGCCTTCAAGCTGGGGCTCTCCCACTTGTCCCCAGCCTGAGCCAAAACACAGCTGAGTCGCAGCCACGCCTGCACCTGGCCATGGACCCCACTGAGCCAAACCCCAACCTGAGAGCCGGCTTCCTGACTTCACCTGGGATCTTCATCACCACCATGAGCTGGCCTGATGACCTGGACTCTCAGCTGAGCCCATCGACTGTCCTCACACTTGCCCTTGCTTGGGTGCCTGGGGCTGCGTCCCAGCTGACCCCGTCCAGGCGGGCGCACGGCCGTGCTCGGTGTTTCTGTGAGTAACTGGACGAGGCTGATGTCTCGGCTGCATTGCACTCGGACCCCTAACCCAGGACCTCAGAACACACACCACCTCACCCCTTGCTGGGATGTCCCTTTAAGAAAATATTTCTTTCACTTTCTGTTCCAGCTTTCATCCCGAGTCCATGCCATGGACACACAGATCTATCGCTTCCGGAAATGGACAAATTACATATTTTGGTACCAGAATCGCTGTTTTGAAATCAAGGGCACGTGGCTTCACTATTACTGGTAAGTCACCGGCCAGGCAGATCCCACCAGAGGGACGTTATCTGTCCCTTGGGTTTTGCGGTTGGGAAGGCTCCAGGGCAGCCAGGAGGACCCCTTGGGCAGGGACACTTTCCTTAAGAAGCATTTGCAGCTTGTTTTCATCAGGTGGGTTTTGGCACCAGGGAGAAGAAGGAGATGGAGTGGGAAAGCACCAGTGCTGTTCCCGACAAGGCTTCCCACAGCTCAGTGGGTTGCACAGATGTGGGGCTACCCGCAGGCAGCGGGAGCCGAGCTGGGGAGCGGCGGGGTGGTCTGGGGGCTGCTGGGGCACTCCCCTTATACCCTCCCCACCTCTCTGTGTCCAGCAGGACAGCGAAGCACCTGTACAAAATCCCACCCAAGAAGCAGCCTGCACTTCTCTGAAGCCAGTGATGGCTTTGCTCTCCAGAGCGTCTTCATTCTCCTTCTCTTCTCCCTGCAGGGACACAGATGACATCGGCATGGTTATCCGCGGCAGCATGAATCTCAGCAATGCCATAGCACTGAGGGTCAACTCGAAGACTCTACATTTGTGCAGCCATAATGTCACATACTACCTCAAGTCGGACAGCGAGAGGGACATGGATGCCTTTGTCAATAGGCTTATGGACTTAAATGTTTCAGTGTCTGACATATAGATGAGCAGCATCTGGTGCTCAGCAATGTATTAATTTTTCATTTAGAAAACAATGATTTCATTAGAAAGGCTATATTTTGACTTGTAACCAATGATTCCTCAAACCATGGAAATACCAAAATATTTGAAATTGTCTGTTATTGCATAGTTGAAAGAAAAAATTACCCATCGTCTGCTGCTTGCTTGCAAGACAGCAACTTAAGGGCATAAGGTGTGTTGGAAAATTCAGGATGTGAACTACAGGAAAATGTCGTCAGCTTAGAAAATATATTATTTGCAACTGGTGATGCAAACATTGCCTTTGGAGAAACTCTGTCTAGTAGTTATTGGAAAATGGGAATGAATATTGGTTTTAGCTCACACAATGCACGGCACTGCCAAACACAAAAAAGTTAGCGTTTGATTTTGAATGTGTTGTAATGTCATTTTTTCATCTGCTTTTCTTAATTTACTAAGCTTTACAGACTTCTAGAATTTAATTTTGCAGATTTACATTTCTACAGATTTACATTTAATTTTACTGATTTAATTTTTCAAACTTTAACACATGGAAATATCCACAGAAGACAGCTTTTTCTAGACTCTGATGTTGAAAGGGTCTTAAATTGGTTCCTCATTATTACAGCATCGCTTAATATTCACTGAGGCTTATCATCGCTTTGCTTTTTTAAAGATAACAAGGATGAGGACGATGGAGTTTGGTTTTCAGGGAGCAAGGTAGTTTTCCTTGTGTATGTTCCACTTTAAACTCCCGGTCTTCCCATTTCTTTTTACACAAGGAGCTTCTTATGTCCGTTCTTATCTCAATGAGTGGTGGAAACGACACTCCCTTGTCAGGAATGCAGACCTGCTCAGCGTGGTTCAGCTGACACCGAGATACAAATCAGACATGAACCCACCTGTAGCGCAGTTTTATGGATTAGCTGAAAAATAAAGGTGTTGTGACATGTAACAAAACTGATAAGAAAATGCATTTAAAGGAATACATCAAAGCCTGTCAAAAATTAATTGTATTTCAGTCCAGTGTATTTCATTTCCAGAGGGAGAACCGTGTGCCATGTTAGGGATTTTTTCTCCTCCATAATATCCTGTAGAGAGAAGAGATGCCACTTACCCTCCTTGTGATTCTTGCTTATCTCCAAGGTATACTGAAAGATACACGGATTTTGTGAGCAAACATTTTACTTCTGGCATGTTCCTGACCCATAAGAGAAAATATCACCTCTAGAGAGCTCAGGACTTATTTACAAATGCCAGCTCTGTTTCAGGCACGGAGATGCCAGGGCTGCCGCAGCAAGGGGAGTTGCTTGCTCAGCCATCCTTTGCAGGGTCACGGAGACATCGAGGTATACCTGGCTTGTAATTGCTGCTTGGCACCAGGGTTTATCCAAGAAAATACTCAACTTTATTTCCACGGCACTTCTGTGACAGTCAGAGGGAGTCTCTGCTGCACAACACCTGCAAAACTTCTGTCAAAGCAGAAACATGCTGCTGACAAAACTGATCCCAGCCCTTCATGGTCTCTGTAGGTATCAAAGGATGCTTTGTTAACAGACCAAAACGTTTCTCTTGTACCCAGAAACAATGAAAGAAATGGAAAAACCGTGTACCCTGAGAGGGGGTCGTGCTGAGTAGCTCATCAGGCTCCATGACTTGTTAAACACTTGCAGCTCTTCCCGAGGATCTTGGTCCCCCCTCACTTATCCCCAGTCTCCCTGGTGGGATCTCTCTGACCCTGTGTGACGTTCCTCCTCCTCTATGCAGACGTGATTTAAAGACACCGCCTCTGGCACGGCCCTTTGCGGCCAGCCATGGTTGCCTCCCAGATTTAAGCTCCGCGGTGCCTGAGTCACCTTTGAGGGTGCAAGGCAAGATCGTTCCCCCAGGTGGTTTTGGAAATGCTTCTCCGGAAGTTTGTGCAGATCGCAGCATGCAGTGTCCTGCTGTAGAAGGCCTGAATTCCACCCATCAGCTGAGCAGAAACAGCTTTGGGGTGTAAATGTCAGGAGGAGGAGGGAGTGTCTAGAGAGGGCAAAGGATCTTCGAGAGAATATTGGGGAAAAGCAGCACAGAAAATAATGGGGTCCAAGCCTGGCATCCTCAACGCCAGGCCCACCTCTTGTCCCCATAGGTCAGGCTATAGGTTTTCTGTAGAGCCTACTGCAGGCTGGGTTGCATGGGGACATCTAACCATGGTGGTGGTGCTGCAGTTGGTGCTGGTTGGCAGCAGCGCTGGGAAACACCGTGTGGTCTGTCTGCAGGAACCCATCCCAGGAGGACACGAAGCTGGAGCAGCCAGTGACACCTCTGATAAAAATCGTCAATATGAAATAACGCATCGGGCTGACAGGAGTAATCCACACCTTCTCTCCCAGGCAGGTGAAACTCAGGATGAACTCGGAGCCTCTCCTCCCTCTGAAGCACACGGGACTTTGCTCAACCCTTCACGTCTGTCCTGAGCTCTGTGCACCACATCCCGTTGGGCCAAGGCTGAGCTCCGTCATCGCTCGGTCAGCGCCTGTCCTCCCCGAGACCCAGCACCAGGTTCAACTGATGCAGCTGGGAGATTAATCAGCAACTACAGAGGGGGTACTAAGGAAAAAACACGTGTCCCTTTCAATTACGTTTGCTCAAATCCACTGCAATCAGCAGAGGGCCATAACACTCAGTTATTCCCAGCAATCAAATTAAATTTATGCTCGTCATTAGAGAGTCACCGTTTGCCCACGGCTGCCTTGTTGGGAGCTCTGATCACTGCTGTGTTATCACTGGGGGGTGGTGAATGAATTCTTGTGCATGCTTTATCCTCAGTCAATCTTTGGGGACATCATTTCCTTGCCTTTTAAAGCTGTTCTCGTCATAGGCTTTGGAAAATACCCCCCAGTCTGATGCACTGTAAAAATGACTTTCTGCATAATGTGATTTGTAGTCAAGAGGAGAAAAATCAAAGCACCCCAGCCTGTTTCCCCCTTTTGAAGCCAAAACCAGTGACTTTGAGTAGGCAGGAAGGCCTGAGCAGCCTGCAGCCTGGGGATGGCACCTCAACGACCCCCAGGAGCTTGGAGGCAATTCTTTGTGTGATGCAGCACCTGCAGTCAGGGCTGCGATGTCAACGCCTCCTGGTTCTTGAGCTGGACAAAATGTCAGGCTGAAAATTTTAGAAAAGAAATACAGACTCCACAACAAGAATTGTTTGTGTGTTTGTCTTATTTTTGCTAAGTTTATGTTCATATTTAAGAAAATGATAACCCTGGTGTCCCAAGGAGATAACTTCATGCGGTAATGTTGTATCTCTGCCTCTTGGAAGCTTTTGTCCCACACTGACCACATTTCATAGAGAAACTAAGGTCCAAAACGTATTAAATTCTTGTGTGTTTCATGAAAATTAATATCCGGAAGAGGAGAGTGCCCACCGGTATTCCTCCAGGAAAGGTTACAGATCAAACAGACATTCATTAGTCCATTCAATTACTGCAACAACAGTTGATCGTCCATTTCCTTCTGTCTTCCAGTGAAATTAATCCAGAAGTTAAATACTTTAAAGGTTGCAAAATGCCTGTTATTCATGGGAAACACTAATTTAACCACCAGCCAACAGATCATAGGACAATGGAGTCAGAGACAGTAACAGTACCTGAAAGGAGCTTGTGGGAAACACCTTCCCTTGCTGAAGAAGGAGGCAAGTACTGTTCAAGATCATCATTGTCTGGATGGCACCAAGCTGTGGCGGAGCAGCTGATATCCTGGGCTGCTGTTCAGAGACACATGGCCAGGCTGGAGGGATGGGCCAAGAGGAGGTTGTGGGATTGGCCACATGAATCTCAGCAAGAAACATGAAGTCCTGGAGCAGAATGACTCCTCACACCAGTGCATGCTGGGGACCGAGTGACTGGGGACCAGTTCTGCAGAGAAGGATCTGGGGATTCTGGCCAACGAGCTGAACACGGGCCGGCTGTGTGCTCATGCTGTGTTGAAGGCCAACCACAGACTGGGCTGTATGAGCAAGAGTGTAGCCAGCAAGGCAAGGGGAGATTGTTCTTCTCTCTGGCACTTGTGAGACCATATCTGGAGTATTGTGACCCTGTCAAGGTCCTCCAGTGTAAGAAAGATATTGATGAATGGGATGGAGTCCACAGCATGGGAGCCACCAAAATGAAGAACAGAAGGCAACAGGCAGAGATTGCAACAGAAGAAATCTCATGTGGACATAAGGGAAGAATTCTTCTCCACAGGAGTGGTTGAGCCCAGAGGTGGTGGAGTCTCCATCCTTGGAGGTTTTCAAAACTTAACTAGACAAGACCTTGAGCAAACTGGTCCAAATCTGAAGCCAGCCCTGCTTGGAGAAGAAGGTTGGACTAGGTAACTTCCAAAGGTCCCTGCCAGCCTAAGTCTTTTATGGTTCATTTTACATTCTACTCATAATTCTCGCAAGCACAAGATTTGGCCACAAATCCATCCTGTTAGGCACCCAGTCTCCCAGGACATTGAGTGCAGCTCTGTAAATTGGTGCAGCTGAGAGGACATGACGGCTTCATTTCAGACCCATCCCCTGAGACCTTCTGATGGTGGTGCTCGTGGTGTTCTCAGACAGCAACCTCCATCCCCTGGCAGGATCTGGGCTCTAGCTGATCCTGTGTCCCCCAGAGTGTGTATCCCCACAGCACCATGGACAGTTGTGATCAGGAACACTGACGGTTTCCATGACACAAACCACCACCCAGGACATTGCAGTGCCAGTTGAGGGATCTGTCCAGACTTGCACCATTTTATTAATCATTATTAGCAAATGTTCATCATTAGCCATCATTAATCTAATAGCACAGGGAGGAGTCTTGGTCTCTGTTGAGGCCAGCGGGACAGCCCATGCTTTGTGACCCTTGTACAAAGCCTGCCTAGAGCATGAGAATTGCAAACTCCAGCAGCTGAGCTCGGCTCTGCTCTGTTGTGTCCGACTTTGACAGGACACCCAGGATCTCGTGTGTCAGCGTGCCCCAAGCAGCAACTGTGTAAGTGTGGCCGTGTCTAACCCTTGCATTTCCCCAGGGACATGGGAAGTAAGCGGCTTTAACCCTTCCCTTACACGAGATCATCAGCTTTCTGAGCTAACGCTGCGGGGCTGTGTTTCCAGCAGAGAGAAAGCCAATATCGCCAGTGTAACTGCCTGGCTGTGGGGTGGCACGTCTGGGTGATAAAAGGAGTTGAACAGGAGGATTTATGCGTTCATGCATTAGTGTTATTGCTATTGTTTGTCTGGAAAAGATTATCTTCTCTGTGTCTGGACTAGTCTAATGCTGGCCTGATCCTGTTAACCAGCTACCACAGATGTTTAGACAAACACGCCCATAATCCCAAAATGAAAAATGAAATAAACTCAAATAGGTTTTCAAATGTGACTTGAGCAAAACTGAAGAGAAGCGCATAAAAGCAGCAGGCCAGTGTCTTCTGTTTGGTTTTCTTTTTAATGTATTTTTGTTTTCTGTTCATACAAAATGGTTATGTTCACACAGAGAGGTCATTACCACTTTTTAATATACGTTAGGTCACCTGGCATGCAGAGGAAAAAATCTTTAGCACATTAAAATTAGAGCTGAAATTCTGCCTCACCTGGGAGACGGGGCCAAAATTTGATCCAAAGTCCTGGTCCACCACATCTGACAAGAATGGCAGGATTGGACTCAGGGCTAGAGCATGGGCTGACTGCAAGCATTGCAGGGCTGGGAGCTGAGTCTATGACCCTCCCTTCCCTGCCTTCTTTATTCATCTTCAAAAAAGTTCTAAACTGCCCCAAGTTTTTATGAACTCTGCTAACCTCTGGAATTTTTCCACCTGCCTTCTTTCTTGTTACTGGAAGAGCTCAGATGCCCCATCATTGACATGAGCATGGAGCACAGTACATGTTCAGGATAAGAACCAAGAACTTGCTCATTTTCAAAGGAACTATTGTGCCGTGGCTGAAAAAAGTGCTCAGAGAAGGTTAAAAAATAGGAGCAGGTTCTTCCAAGGCTAGGAAACATTATGAGTCTCATTGATCTTCCACCCAAAGCAGAAACAGAATAAGAAAGGACGGTTTTCATAGAAGTCCATCTTCCTGGACTATCCAGTTTAATGTAGCACCAGTTGTTCTCAGCGTACCCAGCAACCTGAGCTGGAAGACAGTGACGGGGAGCAGAGTGAAGCCCCCATGATCCGTAATATTGATGAGAGCAAATGGCCTCAAGTCGTGTCAGGGGAGGTTTAGATTGCATATTAAAAAATATGCATTCACTGGAAGGGTTATAAAGCATTGGAGCAGACTGCTCAGGGAAGTGGTGCAGTCACCATCCCCGGAGGTATTTAAAAGATGTGAAGATGTGGCACCTGGGGACATGGTTTGGTGGGATTTGGCAGTGTTGGGTTAACAGTTGGACTCGATGATCTTAAAGGTCTTTTCCAACCTAAACGATTCTATGATTCTATGAAGTCCACAAGGTCTGCAGAGGTTTCATGTGAAGTGGGCAGAAGACTGATGGAGCCAAATCAGGGCGAAATCTTATTTCCAGGGTAGCTGGGGCCGTTTGGCTGGAGTCAGCATGGTACAGTGCATTTCAGCTATGTCAACAGGTCCGCATAAGCAAAAAAAAAATTCTTTCTCCAGAACAGGTTTCTAGCTGCACAGTCTGGACCAAATCTGGATAAAAGGAACCATGGGCATTTCCTGGCATGTCCTTGTTAGCCCTTTGCTGTTACACAATCATGTAAATAGCTATACACACACATAATCATAATTTACTCTGGAGTTTATCAGCACTAAATTCAGTCATTGCTGAATTTTGACAGCAAAATCGCTGTCATATTTAAGAAGTGAATTTTAGGGATGTTGGAAAACCAGTTTTATTTAAACAAATAATATAAACTGTATGCTTTTGAGGAAAATGTGACTGAAAAGGACAAGTACAGAGCCTTGTTGCACTGGGTGTTCCACATGTGTGTGGCTAAGGAACTCCTGTCTGAAAACTTCTTAGTAAGACAGCAAAAAATGACCATTTGTCAGACACAAGAAGTGATTCTAAGGGAAGTTCAAGGGGTCTGCCCATGACCACAAAGGCTGAGCTGCATCTGGACCTGAGTGTGGGTTTAGAGAACAGATCAGTGTCCTGCTTCTGCCATTGATACTCAAAATTAAAATACATCGTAGCTGTGGGTTGTCAAAACAACGGAAAACAAAGTCAGGGCCAGTACCACTTGCTCAGTGGCTGCAGTGGGAACCAACGAGTCTGACTGAGCAAGCAGGTCTTCCTGGCCTTGTGTTTGATAGCTTGTCCACTACTTCCACATAACGTCACTTGGGATTAATCTGGACTTGTAAGGGCCACATTGCTCTGGGCTGGAAGATGGAGATCTGCCTGTGGCTTTGTGGACCTTCTCTGTGGGTCTGGAAGGAGAGCTGATCTCCATCAAACTCTTCACCTGACCTCAGCAGCGCAAGTGACGGGGCAGGATTTCCATACAACCCACCAGGGCTTTGTGTCCCATCCCATTGGGATGGGATTTTGTGGAAGCTGTGGGGAAAAGGAGCTGAGCTGCCCAGGTTCTAGAATAAGAGTGGGGCAGAACTGATGGCAAAGATACATGGATATCTCCAGTCCAACCTACCCCTTGGAGCAGGACAACCCCAACACTCAATCAGGTTGGCTATGGTTTTGCTGAGCCGAACCTTAAAAACATCCAAGAATGGAGACCTCCTGCCTCTCCCATGACTTGACCCAGGGCTGTACCATACCCCGAGGGATGGAAAATTTTCCTAATGGCCATCCTGAACCTCCTGAGCCTAAATCCGTGGCACCTGCCCCTGTTACTTTGGCTAAAACTATTGAGAAGAGTTTGACTCCAATGCCTTTGTAATTCCATTTCAAGTACAGAATCATGGAATCCCAGGGCCATTTAGATTGGAAAAGACCTTTAAGATTTTCACCTTAATCCAGTCATTGGATTTGGGGTGCTTTTCACTGTGAATAACTAGTATCATCCTCCTATTTTCTCAAGTAAATGTAGGCACTCATTTTACTGCAGTTGTGCACAATCATTTTTCTTTCCCTGAAATCCTATTTTTGGGGGTGAATTTGATATTTGTAGAATGCAGTATTTGTAATTTGACTGAATG